>JANAVB010016797.1:92500-165000 GCA_029216955.1 Iris pallida | reverse complement strand
AGGGGAAAAAAAAGGAAGGAAGAATGTAGAAACTGTATTGTTGAGAGTAATAAGTTGCAAATTAACACCAACAATACTTTTTTTTTCTTCTTTTCATAACATAACAATGACAAAAATTGTTGTTCATCTTCCAAAAAAAATTGGATGATAACATCTTCTATTATGTGATATATGACATGCATGGTAGTTGAAATGATAAAATTTAACATAGAAATTAAAATTTATTTTAAAATTAATACTAATATTAATATTAACATTAAATTGGCACGAATATTAACATTAACGTTAACATTAATATTAACTAACATTAATTTAATTTTAACATTAATATTAACATTAAAATTAACATCAACATTAATATGAAATTAGCATTAATATTAACATTAAATTTGTTGGATAGTTAAAATTTTTTGGTTAAAATTTATCATGTCAGATGACATATAATATCCTATGATATCTTTTAAATTTTTTGGAAGATAAATAACATAATTCTAACAAAATATCGTGTACTATTTGATTGATTAAGTCAAATAAGCATGTTGAAAATTTTACCCACTTCACAATTCTCGTATCATTCCCGCAACTATAAATAATACATAAGGGATACAATATGAGTAATGCTATTAGTAGGGTTGCAATGAGCCAAGCCGTTTGCGAGCTGCTCGAAGCTTGGCTCTATAAAAGCTCGTTTGAGCCCGGTTCGTTTAGTAAACAAACTGAGCTCAAATTTCACTTTCGAGCTCGTTTAATAAACGAGCCAAGCTCAAGCTTAGAAGTACTCGACACGTTGAGCTCGCAAACTGACTCGATTATGAGCTTACGAGCTGGCTCGTTTAGAAACTCGTTTGTTCTTTTGTTAAATTCTAATTTTATATATGTTGGTATAACAACATGCTTGTGTGCATTATATATTTATATGTTCTTAATAATAGATATTAAGAAAAAAAATTAATTAATTTTTATAAATAAATTATTAATATTATAGGTACTTGAATTCAAATTTTACTAACATGAAAATCAAGCTCATTAAGCTTGAAATCAAGCTTAATGAGCTTGAAAAAAAGTTCGAGCAAGCTTGAAATCAAGAATCAAGCTTAACGAGCTTGATTTTGAGCTTACAAGCTTGTTTATCAAGCATGAATCAAGCGGAGCTCGAGCTCAAACCAATACAAGCTCAAGCTTAATATAAACAAACTCGAGCCAAGCTCGAGCTCAAACCAATACGAGCTCAAGCTTAATATAAACAAACTTGAGCCAAGCTCAAGCTCTAAATATATATATATATATATATATATATATATATATATATATATATATATATATATATATATATATATATATATATATATCAAGTCCGAGCCCGAGCTCGATTAATTCTAGTCAATCCAAGCTCAAGCTTCCAAAAGCTTGGCTCGTTTGCACCCTGCCTATTCGTACCTCTAAATTGTCCCTCATAACTATCTCTCCTTATGTTGCAGCTGACATGACATATTAAATAATATTATGTGTCATATAATATGGCAAATTTTAACAAAAATTAATAATTATACATTGTTTTCATGTTAATGTTGATATTAATATTAATGTTAATATTAAAATTAAAATTAATGTTAAAATTAAAATTAAAATTAATTTTAATTTTAATGATAATTTTTGTCATGTCAACTATCACATTAAAATATCAGGTCAACTGTCCCGTAAGTTGGGAGAAATTGGAAAGACGACTAAAATTATTCATACAATATATAGTCTCTTTTCCACACTATAAATAATAGACTATATGGTACACTATACTGACTGCAAACAATTGTCTTGCTTTATATATGCATACACATGAGAATGGCCAAATGTTGACTTCCATGGAGAATACTCCTATTTGGCACGAAGAAGATTCTTCGTTACAAATTCTAACTTGAAAGTGAAGCGTGCGTGCATAGTTGTTGTCGTCGTCGTCGTCAAATAACAGAGCTGTACGCAAGTAGAGGATCACCAGACATGAATAATGAATTTTATTCCAATACACTACTACATCTTCTATGTACAGATCAAATTTGTCTTTCTTTGAATCTCTTCTTCCTAGACTGCAGAATGAGCTGTGTCGTGTCCATTTGTACAGAATTACCACATCCGCATTCTTTCTTTCTTTTTTAATGTGAATTTGTCTTAATTTGAACTAGCCAAGCTATATTAATTATATGTTGCGTTGCGTCTATGATCCGAGCGACTGGCGGCCCTCGTCGTGCTGGTCCTGCTGCGGCCACGGGATGAGGCTGTGGGGCGGGAAGCAGCAGTCGCACTGCGTCTCGCAGCGCTTCGGCCACGCCCACTTCACCCCGTCGGAGGACCTCAGCTCCTCGCCGGTCGACGGGTCGTAGGTCGCGACCGCCTTCCCCGTCGACATGGCCTCCCTGAGCGGGCCCCAGCACTCGACGCGGTTGAACTCGGGGAGGTTGGAGTGGAAGTAGACCCACACCAGCGCCTCCTCCAGTTCCGGGTAACTGTTGAACAGATTCTCGTCCCCATGAACAAATGCCTTCATCACCTACGAATATGCAAGGTTTCAGAGTCGGATATTAACAAAAATATATATATATATCGGTATTTGTATTCGCACAACATAGATAATTATTATGTTTATGTATTCGTGTTTGTATCGATGTAACATATATATATTATAAGACGATAAATCCGAATCAATGAAGATTTTAGAGGAGCAAGAAGAAAAAAGGGGCTAATTAGCCTTTATACTATAATTTTATACCAGCTTAGAATTTAAATCATAATATGTCCAATTGAAAAGTTTGAACCTTTAATTTTTATTTTTTGGTACTCTTTTTTATTATATCCTCCTTTTGTATTATATCCTCCTTTTCAATCTGGATTGGTAGTCCCACTTGTACTTATGTTGAGGGTAAAATGAAAATAAATTAATTAATTAAATATAAAAACACGGAGTCTAAAGTTTGAAATTAGACATGTCGGACCTTAGGTATAAAATTTAGAGATAATTTAAAAATATCCCCATTCCAGATGTTAAAACTAGCATATACCCCCACTATTTATTTTATTTAGCAAACACCCCCACTCCTATGTAAAAGAGTGGGGGTATATCTTAATTTTTTATTATTTTATATCAAAAATGGGTGTATTTGTTAGATAAATAAAATAGTGGGAGCATATACTAGTTTCAACATTTAGAATGGAAATATTTGCTAAATTATCCCTAAAATTTATGATCTAAACGTGGAAAAAAGTTTTTTTTTTAATTCACAATACTATTGGTGATTGGTGTTGATTTTCTTGTCTATATATGACTACTAGCTCCATCTAGCTACTACGATGTGGCTAAAATTGGACCTGAGATCTTTTGTTGTATTTTTGTCCATAAGTTAGGTCATGTTGTTTTAATGAGTTGTGTCCAATCAAATTAAGAAAGGTGAGATTTTCCACGACGTCTGAAAGAGAAGGGTGCTAGAAGCTGCACGCAAGCTAGACTTGTTCCGTCATGGGAGTGGGAATGGGAGTGGGAGTGGGAGTTGTTCAAACTGCATCCACGTGAACTGTGGCCCTACTGGTGTACTCTTTCCAAATCACAACCACATGAATGTTGCAGCAATTTGCAAAGGAACGTGCGTGCAACGCGCACGCAAAAGCGCGTGACAAACCCCCTTTTTTAAATTTTTTTTGCAAATGCAATAATAAACATGCTAACGCTAAGTAAGTTGTACTTTCAGTACTTACCACAGGCAGTTCCTTGGAGAAGATATAGTATCGGAGATTGGCGATGAGATCGAGCAGGAAGTGTCCGCCGCTGATATGGCAGTGGACGTGCAGGGACATCTTCCCTTGCACCTTCTTCCACTCCGCAACGACTTCATCCCTCTGCAGCCTATTGTACCATCCCTGCAGCTGCATGTCACCCACAACAAAATTCTAATGAAAAATTTTTTTTTGACATTACTGTGTCACTAGCAGTGTAGCTAGAATTTTAAATTATTTAATAATAGTGTCTTACATAATGGTTAATATTAGAGTTTCGTGTTTCTAAAATATCCGAAATTAGTATCTGAATCTTAAAATTACTGAACATATAGTATAGACAAATGAACATTAATTTTAATACACAAACACTAACATCGAACATTTTGAAAACTCAAACTCTAATTTTAGTTATTATGTGAGCCTCTGTTACTAAATATCCCTATAATTTTTATTTAGAGGGACGCAAGGCTCTTGTTAGCAATCATCCGAATAAAACTCGTATTACATGCGAATTTTTTCTTATCTTTCATAAACGTATTATACTTGCATACTTTTGACAGATTCGAATTAATATTCAAATTTTAAGCATGTAAAGTTTTAAACGTGTCCCATATGAATTATTGAAAATTTTGGCAAAAAATAGGTGATGAAAATATGTTTAATTCACCAAATTTGACAACTTGTTTAAGCATGTGAAGTTTCTAACCTCAATATTTTTATTTGAAGAATATTTAATCGACTTTTTCAACGTATTTTACTTGCACTGCACCGATTTATACTCATAGTTTCGCCGTCCTGAAATTTTTTTTTTTGCCGAAATGCTAACAAGGTGCAAGACGAATTGTAGGGCCACAATACTTCGTAGGCCCGCAATCGGGGACTGTTGCCAATGACATATTGTTGCTGTTTTTTTTTTTTACGATGTTGTCGTATGCAGCAACTGCCCTTTTGTATATTCTGACAGACGAAGGAGGGGTGTACAAGCTCACGACGAGGACGATGACATAATTTAACTATGCCTATGCTATATATATATACTAGTCATAACCCGTGCCCATAGGACATGGTTTATTTAAGGTATTCTCCCTCAAAATCTTGGACCCCCAATTTTAAACGAACAATAATAATTTTGAGGCCGCCATCAAAATATTAAATCCCAACCATCAAAATATTAAATCCCCATCTTTGGATTCCCCATAAAATTCCACTCCCAATAATGCTCTTCCCCATAAAACCCCACTTCCAATAATGTCCTTCCCCATAAAATTTCACAACCGTTGATTCACCAAGATTAAATTCCAACCACTCTTTATCTTGGCACAGTCAGTCCTAGGATTCAAAAACCTTTGTGTTTTGTATAAGAGATATGGATGCACGTACAATCTTTCTACGTACCTAATCACGAAGCTTCCATTAATACAGAATTTAGAATCACGAGGCTCTCGTCGAGGCATAGACTCCCGAGGCTACTTTGCAATATAGGGAGATCAGGTTATAATGATGAGTACCTGTGCTCTGTTGATAGAGTTGGAGACAGCGAGCGTGATCTTAGATGTTATGTCGCTGTGGGTGAGAGTATAAGTCCTGGGCAGCTTCCCCGGGTGCTTCTCCTCGTCGGCACCTCCGAGGAACAGCACCTTCAGCTTCGACGCCTCGAATATGGCCGGTCCGAACAGCCTTGCCACCTAAAATACAACCACAACTCATCATAATTAAGCTACGCTCGATCACTACAAAAAAAAAAAAAAAAAAACGTACATGCATGCATGTAATTAAGTAGAACTGTAATTACGGTACGTACCGGAACAATCGAACGTCGAGCACTTCGCCTGGTCCCGAGGAGCATCGGAGGAGAAGGCTGCGTCGTCTTTGTACACGCAGCAGCAGGCTGCATGAAGAGAGCAGCTGTAGAACCCATCTCTATAGTACTGCGTACATGCAAAGCTACAAACGAGGACGAAGGAATGATAAAAAAAAGGAGTGTAGAGTTTAAGGAAGATGGATATTTGGAGTTAAAATGCAGTACGGCTCTAGTTTGATTAATCAGTTTGATTTATTTTTCCTCGATTGGTAGGTGTTAATTTGTTGTGGAATTTGTACATTGTAAGTGGTGACGCATGCATATATAATGTGGGGGCGAGAAGTGTGTAGACATCACTCTCTCTCGGTTACTTACGGGAGGAGAGAAGAATTAGAAGGATGCGTGTGACAAAGGGGGGATGGCTTGGGAGGCTTCCAAGCAAGGACTCCCGGCTAGGGGTCCCAACTTTCTGACTTCACTTTCATGGTAAGTCGTGGAAGTATGCAAGTATGGAAGGTGGATCTCAATTGCTTCTTTGTCATTCTATGCGTGGCAATTATAGATTATTCGCGTGTTTTCTCGAGGGGCAAGATACCTTCGCGAATAGACATTTTGAGATCTTTTGGCTGCCCTGCACTAACACGTTTCTAATCGACAAGTATCCTCGGTAGAAAAATTTGTCCCTCACCTTCTGGCAGCTCTTCCAAATTAGGAGAAACCAGGAATTTAAGCCAACTTAGACTAGGTTGAGATAATAAGGGCATGTTCGATAAACATGAACTAGTCATGGGTCAGGTAAGACTGGTTTGCTGATTTGTGTTGCCACCGGATTCAAACATTTTTACCAATGTTCTTAGTGGAAGACTCAGGGCCGACCAGGAGGTTTGGTTGCCTTAGCCGGAGCTAAATTTAGTTGTCCTTTATTTCTACTGAAAAGATAAAGGTTGACTTAAGTTGGATTTGGGTTTGACCGATCATAAGAACACCAAATGATCTTGGAGGGTGGGTGTCCTAGGGAGAGGGATTGTTCAAGTCCGAAGTATTGTCAAGCTTATTCCTGGGCCAGCCTTGGTGAGCATTATTATGTTTCGGACTGATAACCTAATCTGATATTTGGTTCGGCTTGAAAAAAAAGGGGGTTGATTTTCGTTCTGAAAATACTAAAATTACTTATTCGTTTTTGGATTTTGCTTTCGGTCCAAAACCGAAAATTGAATAAGGCTTACGCAATTATTAAATATCCTCAAATTTATGTATTTTATAATTAAAAATGTATATATTTTGAAAACAACAGTTTTATATCTTTCGAAGCCAAATTAACTTTGACGATTTAACAACTTGTCACGCCCCAGAACCAGAATACTGGAGAGCGGGGGCGGACATAGCCAGCTACGTATGATTAAATGGATCCATCTCACCATACGGTCACGGCTGTCTAGATATGTGAGGATTTATCTACAAGCCATCAGTCTCTTAGGGTCATAAATTATCCTATTGTCTCAATCTCAACCAACTAATAATAATCACAAGATATCAGATCACCAAATATACAATTGTAAGGCGTCCCAAACATTACATATCCAGATGATCATGAAGCTAGTCGTACAAAATGTAAGGACTAGCAGGAGTTAAGTCATACATGATCAACCTCGAGTTGCCAATCATGATTACAGCACGTAGGCAGACAGAAGTAAAGTGCAATCGAGCTAACAGGTGCTCGTCGGCTAAACGCCTCAAAAGAATAATTTTACAATAGAGTGAGCGAAACAAAATAGAAAACCCACTCGTTGCCCGGGTTTCGTCTAGTGTTCACCATTGGGCTGGAAGTTCGGTAGATCCTCGGGAGCTGCTCTGGTATCTGGCCATACAAAACCAGCTGGGTCAGACCCCAGAAAGAGCAAGTGCCACAAAGGAGGCCACGAAATAAGAACAAAACCAGCAATCAGCACAATAATAAAATTACATAATAAAAGGCAGTAGTTGAAGAAAAGCATGATGGGTAATATAAAAGACAATCTCGTATAGAATCACTAAAAGACAGGACATATGGAAAAGCATGACAGGATGATATACGATGAGATAACCATGAGACTATTCAGATGGCCAGGTTACAACCCGTAAACCAAACAAGGACCGGGGTTGTAACCCTTCGTCTGAACGGAACTTGGTTTCTCTCACCATTTATCGGCAAGATAAATATAAGGAATCAGGTCAAGTAACAATCTGGAGTGACAATCATTATAGTGACAATCCTTCAATTATTCTGGTACAATTTTACAATCAATCAATTCTAGACAATACTATACTGGACTAGACTCCATCCAAGCAATCACGGCCAATCATTGCCTACGGCTTTCTACATTAACTAACTAGGGTTATCACGATCCTAGTTACTAGCAAGATGCAATGAGACGTTCCTCCAGCCACAAGCCCTACAGCTAATCCAGGTTATCCAGGCGATTCGAATTCATTAAGCAGTTATCAATAATTATGTGCCCCACACGACGGTGAGCTGGAAATGTGCCCTACTCGACGGCAGGCTACAAGTCCAAACAATTGCGGCCGGGATAACGGGATTGTCTGTAACTGGGAAAATCTCTCATGACTACTGAATTATTCTAGTTATTAGCCTTAATCCATTTTAGTAGGTACTCCTGACCGTGGTACTCAGGAGTGCCATCCTAGACATGATGCAAGACTGGACAAGTGGATTTAACAAGCAAGCAAGAAAGAACCACCCACGGTGTCAAGGCAGGTCAAGTTAAGTTATCAAGTCAAGTCAAGTCAAGTTAGGAGTGCGCCATCACGGGCCACTATCAAGTCAGGTTGGTCATGTCAGGAGTGCACCACTACGGGTCACTGTCGTGTTATGCAAGTTCCTTGCCATATCAAGCTATGTACAATAGTCATTGCACACATATTAAGTAAAATCAAGTTCATGACAAAAGGCGTAAGGATATAAAATGGGCGTAAAATATCTAATAAAATATCATTACACAGGGCTGTAGAAGAGCCAAGCTTAAAGAAAATAAAACCAAATCTCCATGATTAGACAAATTGCGCAAGGGTCCCTGGGGTCGGGTTACGCAGGAGTCAAGTGCGCCAGGAGCCAACTGCGTAGGGTACCAACTGCGCAGGAGTGGATGGCGCAGCAGATGGATTGCGCAGGATCAGGTTGCGCAGGAATAGATGGCGCAGGGTCAGATTGCGCAGGGACGGACTGCACATGGATGGATTGCGCAGAAGTGGATTGCGCAGGAGAGGTTGGCGCAATGGTCAAGTGCGCAGGGGTTACTTTGCGCATGGCTGGCTTGCGCATTGGCTAGCTTGCGCCAGCGCAATCCAGCGCAGCGCAAAGCACTGGCTGAGCCTATGCGCAATCGGCCATGCGCTAAAGAGCACAGGCCGGGGTGCGCAAACGGTCAAGTGCTAAAGAGCACTGGCCGAGAGCCTTCACCGAGGCTGAGATGAACTCCTCAAGAACACCAAAACTTTAAATCTTCATATCTTTGTCAAATCAAAGCCAAATCTAGATTTTTAAAGTTCTAACTTGAGTAAAATTGAATTCTCTTCCACATGGAAGCATCAAAACAAGCAAAAATCAAAGTTTAATAGATCAAAACCAAGGATTTCCGAAAATAATTAAAACTTAGATCTAGAACAATGGAGACTCCAAATCATAAAATTCTAAGTTCTAATGTTGATCTACATGTCCTAATCTATCAAATGAACAAATAAAAGTGGTTCTCAAGTGGTGGCAAGGTGCACTTGCCTATGGGTTGGGGAGTTGTGTAGAGGAAGGAAGAAGAAGAAGAAATAAATGGAAAAATGAGGAGAGAGAAAAGTAGGTGGGGTTATAAAGAGGGGAGTTGTGGTGGAATGGAGGTGGAGCACAAGCTAAGGTGTTCCACTCATGATGAACCAAACCAACTCCACAAAATAAAACCAAACCATGGTCCAAAACCCATTTACGAGAAACCAAAATCCGCAAGTCGAGAAAAAAAAATACGTGCCAAAATCAAATTACGAGTACAAATACGAAATACAGGAAATACGAAAAATGAGGGTGACAACTCTACCCACCTTAAAAGAATTCCGTCCTTAGAATTTAATCAGGGAGCTAGAGATTGCCACGACAAGCTACACTAAGCACAGGCAAGCTACACTAAGCAGTTCAATCATACAATCATACATGCAATCAAGGAATGAAGAGCGCAAGGCATAAGGAAGACATTATACCTTATGAGTCAAACAGACAGGGATAACGTGATCGGATATCATCCTCACACTCCCACGTTTGACTCTCCCAAGGAGCGATGAACTCAAGCAACATGAACTAAACTGATAGTCTTGCGCTTGAGGTCTTTTCCCTTGGTCAAACATGGACACGGGCCTCTCCTCATACGAAAAGGTTGGTACCAATAACCGTTTTCAAATGATCTAGGATATGGCTCGGGCCCAGGATATACCGTTGTAATTAGGACACATGAAATATGACACGTGTCCCGCATAACGACGGCGGAAAGCAAGACAATAGGACGCGGATACCTCTCTGTCGATTCTGGATCTGGGCCTGTGCCAGGGCAAACTGCTGAGGCCTCTGCTGCTGGAAGGCCTGGGCCTGAGTCGGCAATGGCCTCGGAGGCTGGTACTGCTGTTGAAATACTTGGGCCTGAGACGGCATTGGCCTCGACAACTGTTGCTGCTGCTGGACTGGTGCTGGAGCTGGTGCTGATGCTGGTCCCCTAACCGAGGGACTAGATACTGTTGATGCTGAATCGACTCTGAATGGGCAGGACCCCACCCTATGGTCCGGTGCCCCACACAACAAGCATAGTCCCAGCGCCTTGCGACACTCTGACACAACGTGTCCAGGCTTCCCACAATAAGAACAACCCTCGGCGGAAGGCTGCGCTTGCTTCTGTTTCTGCGGAGGGTACGTCGGGGTCGAGTACTGGGCCGACGTAACTGAGGTTGCTCGCCTCGGAGTTCCAATGGTCAAAGCCCTAGCTGCCGGGGCTGGTGCTGAAGACTGATTCATTTGACTGTGGGACCGCTTCCGACCTCCGGTCCTATCCACAATCCTCTGGGAGGTATACTCGCGCCTCCTAGCTGCTCGCAAGACGGCATCAAAAGTTCTGTGCTCGAACTGCTCTACTGCCAATATGATCTCCAAGTGGAGCCCTTGCTGGAACCGCTGGGCTCTATCAAACTCGGTCGCCACCAAGGTGGGAGCAAACCGACTGAGTCTGGAAAACTCCGATGCATAACTGTCGACCGTCCTGCCTCCTTGCTTCAAGTTGGCAAATCTGGTCTGCAGGTCATATCGAGCCACCGCGTCGAAGTACTTGGTCTGGAATCTTTTGCTAAACACTGCCCAGGGAACAGGTGCTGTCAATCCTACCGCTTGCATGGCCCACCAGTTGCGGGCTAGATCTAATAACTGCAGGCGCACCACCGCCACCTTCCCGTCTTCTGGAGTCTTCGCGGCCTCTAGAATAACTTCTGTATCCTCGAGCCAAGCATCTGCAGTAATGGCATCCTCGGTGCCGTCGAAGAATGGAGGGTTCAGGCGCTTGAAACTGTTGGCTGCACTGTTTTCCGGATGACCGCCTCTGTTCAGAGCATCTTGTACTGCCTGGTGCAATGCATCACCTCGGCGATCTTGAGAAGCTAACAATGATCTGATGAGACCTTCCAAAGTGCCATCATCAGGCTCTACTGGCTGGACTGGCTGAACTGGGGGCACAGGTCCTTCAGAAGGCATGGCTCGAGAGGCGGCTGTTGAGGACTGATCTTGATCTTCTTGTTGTTGCTGGGCTGCTGGCTGGGCTCCTTCCGGCTGATCAACATGAACGATGTCACTGAAGCAATGACATCAGGGATATTAAGGAAGGACCAGGATAGAACAATGATGCAAGCATGTTATCAAGTCAGGGATCCAATGAGATAAGAAGATACGAGTGGAGATCAAAGGCGAGTACAGATTGAGACATCTATCTGGTAAACCCCCACATATCTTGATTGACAAGACCTGCATGGGCCACCACTTAAACCATGTCACGCCCCAAAACCAGAATACTGGAGAGCGGGGACGGACATAGCCAGCTACGTATGATGAAATGGAATCCATCTCACCATACGGTCACGGCTGTCTAGATATGTGAGGGTTTATCTACAAGCCATCAGTCTCTTAGGATCATAAATTATCCTATTGTCTCAATCTCAACCAACTAATAATAATCACAAGATATCAGATCACCAAATATACAATTGTAAGGCATCCCAAACATTACATATCCAGATGATCATGAAGCTAGTCGTACAAAATGTAAGGACTAGCAGGAGTTAAGTCATACATGATCAACCTCGAGTTGCCAATCATGATTACAGCCCGTAGGCAGACAGAAGTAAAGTGCAATCGAGCTAACAGGTGCTCGTCGGCTAAACGCCTCAAAAGAATAATTTTACAATAGAGTGAGCGAAACAAAATAGAAAACCCACTCGTTGCCCGGGTTCCGTCTAGTGTTCACCATTGGGCTGGAAGCTCGGTAGATCCTCGGGAGCTGCTCTGGTATCTGGCCATACAAAACCAGCTGGGTCAGACCCCAGAAAGAGCAAGTGCCACAAAGGAGGCCACGAAATAAGAACAAAACCAGCAATCAGCACAATAATATAATTACATAATAAAAGGCAGTAGTTGAAGAAAAGCATGATGGGTAATATAAAAGACAATCTCGTATAGAATCACTAAAAGACAGGACATATGGAAAAGCATGACAGGATGATATACGATGAGATAACCATGGGACTATTCAGATGGCCAGGTTACAACCCGTAAACCAAACAAGGACCGGGGTTGTAACCCTTCGTCTGAACGGAACTTGGTTTCTCTCACCATTTATCGGCAAGATAAATATAAGGAATCAGGTCAAGTAACAATCTGGAGTGACAATCATTATAGTGACAATCCTTCAATTATTCTGGTACAATTTTACAATCAATCAATTCTAGACAATACTATACTGGACTAGACTCCATCCAAGCAATCACGGCCAATCATTACCTACGGCTTTCTACATTAACTAACTAGGGTTATCACGATCCTAGTTACTAGCAAGATGCAATGAGACGTTCCTTCAGCCACAAGCCCTGCAGCTAATCCAGGTTATCCAGGCGATTCGAATTCATTAAGCAGTTATCAATAATTATGTGCCCCACACGACGGTGAGCTGGAAATGTGCCCTACTCGACGGCAGGCTACAAGTCCAAACAATTGCGGCCGGGATAACGGGATTGCCTGTAACTAGGGAAATCTCTCATGACTACTGAATTATTCTAGTTATTGGCCTTAATCCATTTTAGTAGGTACTCCTGACCGTGGTACTCAGGAGTGCCATCCTATACATGATGCAAGACTGGACAAGTGGATTTAACAAGCAAGCAAGAAAGAACCACCCACGGTGTCAAGGCAGGTCAAGTTAAGTTATCAAGTCAAGTCAAGTCAAGTCAGGAGTGCGCCGTCACAGGCCACTATCAAGTCAGGTTGGTCATGTCAGGAGTGCACCACTACGGGTCACTGTCGTGTTATGCAAGTTCCTTGCCATATCAAGCCATGTACAATAGTCATTGCACACATATTAAGTAAAATCAAGTTCATGACAAAAGGCGTAAGGATATAAAATGGGCGTAAAATATCTAATAAAATATCAATACACAGGGCTGTAGAAGAGCCAAGCTTAAAGAAAATAAAACCAAATCTCCATGATTGGACAAATTGCGCAAGGGTCCCTGGGGTCGGGTTGCGCAGGAGTGAAGTGCGCCAGGAGCCAACCGCGCAGGGTACCAACTGCGCAGGAGTGGATGGCGCAGCAGATGGATTGCGCTGGATCAAGTTGCGCAGGAATAGATGGCGCAGGGTCAGATTGCGCAGGGACGGACTGCGCATGGATGGATTGCGCAGAAGTGGATTGCGCAGGAGAGGTTGGCGCAATGGTCAAGTGCGCAGGGGTTACTTTGCGCATGGCTGGCTTGCGCATGGCTAGCTTGCGCCAGCGCAATCCACCGCAGCGCAAAGCACTGGCTGAGCCTATGCGCAATCGGCCATGCGCTAAAGAGCACAGGCCGGGGTGCGCAAACGGTCAAGTGCTAAAGAGCACTGGCCGAGAGCCTTCACCGAGGCTGAGATGAACTCCTCAAGAACACCAAAACTTTAAATCTTCATATCTTTGTCAAATCAAAGCCAAATCTAGATTTTCAAAGTTCTAACTTGAGTAAAATTGAATTCTCTTCCACATGGAAGCATCAAAACAAGCAAAAATCAAAGTTTAATAGATCAAAACCAAGGATTTCCGAAAACAATCAAAACTTAGATCTAGAACAATGGAGACTCCAAATCATAAAATTCCAAGTTCTAATGTTGATCTACATGTCCTAATCTATCAAATGGACAAATAAAAGTGGTTCTCAAGTGGTGGCAAGGTGCACTTGCCTATGGGTTGGGGAGTTGTGTAGAGGAAGGAAGAAGAAGAAGAAATAAATGGAAAATTGAGGAAAGAGAAAAGTATGTGGGGTTATAAAGAGGGGAGTTGTGGTGGAATGGAGGTGGAGCACAAGCTAAGGTGTTCCACTCATGATGAACCAAACCAACTCCACAAAATAAAACCAAACCATGGTCCAAAACCCATTTACGAGAAACCAAAATCCGCAAGTCGAGAAGAAAAAAAAATACGTGCCAAAATCAAATTACGAGTACAAATACGAAATACAGGAAATACGAAAAATGAGGGTGACACAACTAATCCAACTTTCAAATACAACAAACATATGTATAAAAATTATAAAATTTTAATATAATTTAGGCTAAATTGCAACTTGATACCCTCAACTATCACTGTTTTTCAACTTGATATCCTCAACTTTTATAGGTACTAACTTAATACCCTATCTCAACTTATATTTCTAACTTGATACTCAAATTTTCTTTTATTCCAAAACTACCCTCCCCCCGGCTGCTACTTTTCCCACCCACCCCGGAGGTCTCCCCCCCCTCCGGCGACCACCCCCCTACCCTCCCCCGGCCCCGACGATACCCTACCCGCCCCCGAGCCCGCGCTCCCGCTCGCGTGCACTCCCGCACTGCCCCGAGCACCGCCGCACGCTGACCAGCGCGTCCCCGCGCACTATCCCGCACGCCCCCGCGCCCACTCGCGCGCTGCCCAGCTCGCCGCGCCCCTAAGCGTCCCCTTGCCGGACGCCTGCTCACGCCCATCGTTCGCTCGCGCGCGCGCGCCTGCTGCTACCCGCAGCCGGAGAGAGAGAGAGGGGGGGAGAAGATAAAGGGACAATTCGGTCTAATTTTTTTCAGGATATCATGTTGGTACCTATGAAAGTTGAGGGTATCAAGTTGGAAAACGGTGATAGTTTAGGGTATCAAGTTGCAATTAGCCTATAATTTCACCACAATCTCAACTTTAGGTCCAGTCAATTAAACAACAAAAATAGTGCAACCGAATAAACCGAATTCGAATTGTTTATCGATTCGATTCGGGTTTGGTTTATCTAATTTTGGTTCCGTTTTGGTTTTGGATTTTTTGAATTTCGGTTTACTCGATTTGACTATTTCAACTCGGTAGACATCGAACTATAAACCGAACGCTAACCCCTAATTGTTCATGTGATTATCATTTTTATCCCATCAACAATTTTCGGATACCCAAATAATTAATAACATATTGTAAATGTTTAAAAGTTAATGTTCAACATTCCGTTGAAAAATAAAGAAAAATTTTGAGTTGCACCCAATTTTTTTAATCCAAATTCCAGGTGCAGTCCACCAAATTAACATAATGTAAAACACCACCAACTTTTGACGAAAATCGTCTCCAATTGACTACTTTGACCATTTTTCTCTGACAAAAATACTCGCTTATCTTCTTCCCCTCGCTCCCATGTCGCACCCCCCGTAGACAACCCCCCTCCCCGCTGGCAGCCCCCTCCCGCCGCGTGCCCCAAGCCGACAACCCCCTCCCCATTGCATGCCATCGTCGGCAGCCCCCTCCGTCCCGCGCGCCCCCAGCCTACACCCCTCCTCCATGCCAGCACCGCCTTAGTAAGCAGTCCCCCCCCCCGGGCGCTAGCGCGGCCCCAGACGACCCCACCTCCGAGCATGCGCGCCCCAGCTGGCAGCTCCCCTCTCTGTCGCCTGCCCCCAGCCTGCCCCACCTCCTCCCCGCGTGCCCCCAACTGGCATCCCCCCTCTTCGTTGCCTGCCCCTAACCGACAGCCCCGCGTCCCTAGCCAGCAGCCCTCTCCATGTCGCCTGCCCTCAGCCAGCAGCCCCGTGCCCCCAGCTGACAGCCCCCCTCCACCGGCACCTCCTGCTACTGCCAATACTGCTGCTGCTACTCCCGCTGCTCTCCCCTCCAGTGTTGTAGAAAGAGGGGGGGTGGTTGCCGAAAAATGAGGGGAGGGGGGAGGAAAGAGAAGAGAGGGGGGGGTGCAGCCCCCCACGACGGTGGGGGAGGGAGGGGGGGGGGACAGTGGGTAGGGGCAGCAAAGGGGAGGCGAGGGAAAAAAGACGAGGTTATTTTTGTCAAAAGAAATTGGTCAAACGAGTTGACCGTCAGCAGAACACGATTTCTGTCCAAAGTGGGAGGGGGGGTACCATTATGGTAATTGGATATGATACATCTTGGGTTAAAAAAAAGTGAAGCACAATTCAAAATTTCTAAAAAAAATAAAAGAAGAAGATGTTATGTCCATTTTTCTTTTCTTTTTTCCTTAACCAGCACGTGCGGGCTCAGTTAAATCATGTGTCTCCCCGCACACGATTTTTAGCCGGTCGTCATGTCGTTTTGGACTCTTCGTGCGGATCTAGTCCGTACTGACTTTTTCATCATCGCCCCACACGTATACCTCGCGCACTCCGCGCGCTCCAGAGCCTCACGGGATGGCCGACGTCTTTCGACGCCGGCAACTCAGCGCCTCGCTTCGCCCACGACGCCGAAGGCGCCCCCGACGTCTTCACGACGCCTACGATAGCTGATGCCGTCCAGCCACCCGTTCTATGCGCACGACGTCCTTACGACGTCTTCTTGACGTCCATAGGGCGCCGCAAAACGGGCCGTGTGGTCGGCCATCGTTTATACCCATGGTAGAAGGGTGCCGGTCCTCGACCGTCCGTGGGGCGTCCTAGCCGTTGAGTTTTCATGTACGGGACGTCCCATTCTGTTCCACGCCAGCTCAGATCGTGGCATGTTACTAATACAGTAATACATAATTGAGATATATGGGACTTCTACTGTGTGGTATTACAACAAGGTGCTAAATGTTTTAGTACTTGTAACATTGTCTTTGTTGAACACTGTTTGTATCTAAACATTACTACTAATAAGGATTATGTACTTGCTGTATCATATACTGCTGAAAGAAAGATACATACAAAAGAAGAAAAGTAGACGTATACTCAAAGACCTCGAATCTTCCTCTATTTAAGTATTCAGACTATTGCATTATTTCAACCTTATGCGTCCACGTAGAGATTTGTCTATTTGGGAATTAAATTAATAGATTAATGTAATGTAACCCACCAAATTCAGATTGAGCGTAAGAAATTTTCATTTTTTTTAATATTCTTTTGACATTACGGAACATTATAATATCAAAAGTTCTAGAGGAACTCATAGGTTAACTCATCAGTAACAAAATCGTTGGATTATATACATTTTATTATTTTAAAAACCTAAAAAAAGACCTAAATAAAAAAAAATCGTCCACACGCCATCGCCATATTTGAAATTTCTATTTGAATTTGTGTAGTCTTTTTATAGAGTGCTTCCTAACAAGTTACGGGGACGACCGAGACATAAACAGACGCCACATGTTGACTTCTAATTGGTCGGACCCTTGTTAGCAATTCGGCAAACGGAAAAAATTCGGAACGACAAAAGTACGAGTATAAATCGGCTCAGTACAAATAAAATACATTCAAAAAATCGGTCAAATATTCAAAAAATAAAAATATTGAGGTTATAAACTTCACATTTTTAAATATATTGTCAAATTTGATTAATTAAACATGTTCCCACCACGTTTCTTTTGTCAAAAAAATTTAATAATTTATACGAAACACGTTTAAAATTTTACATGCTTAAAATTTACGTATTGATTTGAATCTGTCAAAAGTACTCAAATATTATACGCTTCTAAAAGATACGAAAAAATTTGCGTATAATACGAATTTTATTCTGATAATTGCTAACAAGGGGTCGGATCTATTTATGTGGGTCCCTCGACCCAACCAATAGGAGAGGGAGGGGTGCAATACATTGCGTCGTTTCGATCGCGTGGTCACCTCCTATTTAGACTTTTCCTTTTTTATTTTCTTTTGACATTTTATGGAATTTTCTTTTGACATTGAGGAATACTATAATATATATACTGAACGTCAGGGGATTCCAAATCAATTTGACACTCAATTTCTGATTTTTCCATGGCTGCACTTAAATATTGACACGACCTATTCTATAATTAAGACTTCAACTCACGAGAGACCGCAGCCACCGGCGCTGATTTCTACAATCTGGGTTGTTTTTTCTAGAGAAATTTTAAGTGACACCCCACTTTTATTTACCATATTTACAGTACACCCCACAAGTTTACAACAATGTAAAATATTTTCACTTTTGACGTTTTTCGTCTAATATGGACGGTCAACTGGATTGACCCAAATTTTTTGACAAAAATACCCCCGGCTTGTTGTCTTCTTCACCGTGTCTCTCGCCCCCCTTCGCCGCTGCCACCTCGTCCCCGACCTTGCTGTCCCCCCTCCCCGACCTCGCCGACCCCCCTCCCCGACCACCCCAAGTGCCAGGACGCCTTCGCGCAGAACAACGTCATCCGCCGCCGCACCCGCTCCCTCGCCCGCTGCCGCTCCCGCTGCCGACCCCACCACGGAGCAGCAGCTCCTGGTGAAGCACCCGCTCCGCGACGACACCAACAAGAACAAGATGCACAGCGTCGTGCAGCTGACCATGGCCGCCAGGTCCCCGTGCCGCCCTGTAAATTACAAAACCATTACAAATTAATTAATTATCCCCTTAATTTTCCATATAGCCATAGCCATAGCCATAGCTTATATCGATCTATTCTACAACTTACTGTTGTTTGAGTTTGAGTAGTAGTCGACATTAATGCCACAAAGTCTAATGGTCGAATGGAATGAAGAAGAAGCTCGAGTGGTGTTTTTTTATGAGGAAGCAGCCACCAGAACCACCAGCACCTCTCTGGAGCCAGCATCAAGGGGCGGGAGTTCGAGGATCATGGCCATGGCCGTCAAGGCCCTGTGGCAGCTCGCCAAGGGGAACGCCGGCGTGTGCAAGAGCATCACCGACTCCAAGGCCCTCCTCTGCTTCGCCGTCCTCCTGAAGAAGGGGGCGGACGAGGTCCGGTACAACTCCGTGATGGCCCTCATGGGGATCGCGCGCGTGGCCGAGAGGGAGACGGAGCTCCGCCGCCTGGCCTTCAAGCCCAACTCCTCCGCGGCCAAGGTGGTCGTCGACCAGCTGGTGCGCATCGTGGAGAGCTGGAAAGACTTTACGGATTGGAAGACAGGGATATTTTGGTCAAAAAAAATGGTCAAAGGGGTTGACCGTAAGTTGGAGACGAAAACCATCAAAAGTGGGAGGTACCTTACATTATTGTAAACTTGTGGGGTGCACTGTAAATATGATAAACAAAAGTAGGGTGCCACTCAAAATTTCTCTTTTTTCTATGCGTAAACATATGTATGTCCAAATTGGTCCATGGCTTGCAAATAAAACTTCTACTTCTGGCACCAGGCCTGCGTATAGATTTTGGGTGACGACAAAAAAAATGCCTCTCCTACCAAAAATAAGTATAAAAAATTTATAAAAAAAAGAAAAGGAAAAAAAAAACACCAATCTTTGAACATATGGCTTTTTACATAGATTAAATGAATAACCAATTTTGCTAAGTCAGTCATCATATTAAAATGTAGGATTAATTTTAGTTTTATACTTTCAACTATTTAATTTTTTCAATTTGATATCATAAAATTTAATATCATATCAACCATTGTTATTAACTATTCAATATTTTTAAGTTGACATCACACGTCTGTCATGGGTTAATTTTTCCATTTCAACAAAAGTAATTCATAGTTTTTCGACCAAACTACCCCTCCACCCCCTCTAGAGAGATTTGAAGTGACCACAAATGAGAAAATATTTTTGTCATTTATAATTTTTAGTTAACACTTGTAGAATATTAAGCTGTACAATTATAATTGAGGTATTAAGTTGTATAATATTAAAGTATAGGATATCAAGTTGAAAAACTTGAATAGTTTAAGGTATTAAGTTGAAATCTAGCCTAAATGTATTTGAATTAATATTTAAATTACTACCAAATGTTATATATATAATTTTTTAATTTTTTTGGATTTTGGACGGTTGTCCGATCTGTCTTGGGTTAAGGCCGTTCAAGGACGGATCCAGCATATAGGTAGGGTGGGTTGGATTCCACAAAAAAAGAGAGAGACTTTTTTCCCTTATGTTTTTATTTTATTTATTAATATGGATTAGTTCACTTATAGTTCATCCGAATCTGTGTAGCCCATCATATTCAGATACATGATCCGCCTCAGAGGTCGACCATGTCTGGCAAGATATAATTAGATTTTTTTTTTTTCTCATTTGAAAATTGAATCAATTTGATGGTAACCACATTTGTGACAAAAATGGCAATGTTGCTCTGCTGAGGGTACTTAGCGATACAGTGGCTTTTCCATACGCAAGTGGGTCGTGAAAGTCTTTTGCACTAAACTACTATAATAAGTGCGTGTGAACTCTGCACCATGTTTTTTTTTTTTCTATTTCTTTTTTAAGCGTCCTTCTCTCTCCCCTGGCAAATGCCAAAGAGTCGTGGTTTTTTCGGTCCGGGCCGGCCCACGGTCCAAAGGCTGCGGGCCTGACCGGGTTCGGGCCGGTCCAGGACCGGCCCAGTGTTAATTGCGGTCCTGGCTAAGCCCGGTCCGGTTTTGCTGCTCTGGATCCAGCCCGGCCCAGTGGACCGGACACAAATAGGGTCGGTCCAGGCTGAACCGGACCACGGGCCGGTCCGGGCCTTGGGCGGTTCGGGCCGGTTCCGGCCGGGTTAACCGGACCGGCCCGGTTTTTTGAATTTTTTTTTTTTTTTTTTTTTTACAGTTTTTTTTTTTAATTTGGTTTTTTAATCATTTTCTTTTGTATTTTAATTTTAAAAATTTGTAACTTAAATGTTTATAAAATGTTTATACAAAATATTTATAAAATGTTTATAATTTTATGTTTATACAAATGTTTATAAAATGTTTATAAAATGTTTATACAAAATATGTTTATAAAATGTTTATAAAATGTTTTCTTTTTAATACAAATGTTTATAAAATGTTTATACAACATATGTATATAAATATTTATAATTTAGTAATACAAAAATGTTTATAATTTAGTAATAGTTTGTAATACAAATGTTTATACAAATATATACAAATGTTTATACAAAAATGTTTATACAAATATATACAAATATATACAAATGTTTATACAAATGTTTATACAAAAATGTTTATACAACAAATGTTTAAAAAAAATATTTCTCCCTCTTCCTTTATCCGGGCTTGGGACCGACAAATGCTTGTTTGGTATAGGCGGAGTTAAAAAATATTTTTTTTTTTAAAGTAAAAAATAGTTTTTGAAAGTATAAGTTAAAAAATTTGAATAGTATAAGTTAAAATTAAAATTTTGAATAGAATAAGTTAAAAAAAAAATAGTTTTTGAAAGTATAAGTTAAAATTTAAAATTGAAATGTATAAGTTTAAATGTACATACCTAATACCTTGCACCGTAGCCTCATTGTTGTTCGCCTTCATGCAATGAAAGCGATTCCAAATCCAGCTCGTGGATGTCATGATCTTCTTCATCTTTCTGGTTTTGTGTTCTTTTATCGGCAGCCATCCAATCTTGTACGCACACGATTGCTTCCAAAATATCGGGCTTCAAGCGGCTCCTCCTATCGCTCAACATCCTCGAACTTGCACTAAAACAGGACTCCGATGCTACCGTCGACACCGGAACCATCAGTAGATCACGTGCTATGTTAGAAAGCACAGGAAATATCTTGTCGTGTCTCTTCCACCATTCTAGAACGGCGAAGTGATCTGGAGTCTCATCTTCGTCTTGATAAGAGTTAAGGTAAGCAGACAACTCTTGAGTAGGTTGGGAAGATTGCTTTTGTTTCTTCCTTTGTAGTATGCGATCGGTTGCTGATAGCTTAGACGCCAAGCCGGAGCTACTACTAGCCCCCCCCTGAGTTGGTCGGGTCGACGTTGCTCCTTCTTCGTACAGTATAACTAACCTGTCCAAAGTCACTTTAACTTCTGCCTTCATGTCAGTAACGTCTATACCCATATATTCTCCATATCCATCTAATAAAACCTCTACGCCATCCAATTTGATTGTAGGATCAAATATGGAAGCCAAACAATATAAAAGAGGTACTTCATCCCAATATTTCTTGAATTTGACTTCCATATTTCTCACCGCATATGCAAAATTTGGATGGTCTCTATATTTAGAAAATAAATAAGACATGTTACAAAGTTTACGTAAAGCTAAGCATGATGTTGGATAATAAACACCAGAAAGAGTACATGTAGCATTGTAAAAAACTTCTAAAAATTCACAAACACTTTCAGCTGCTACCCAATCATCAGTAGTAACCTGATAGTCAAAGGTGACATCCGAAGTACAATAATATGTAATAGCACTCTTAAAAGAAATTGCAGATTTCAACATCAAGTAGGTGGAGTTCCACCTAGTTGGTATGTCCTTCACAAATCTTCTAAAAGTCATACCAAAATGTGCGCAAGTGCATGCAAAACTTTGTTGTCTACTTGGAGACGAGTTTAGGTGGAGCAAGCATTGTCGCAGAGTGTCTAAATGCGGTTCAAAAAATTTTAAACATTCTTTAACAACTAAGTTAATTATATGGCAAGCACACCTAACATGCATAAGTCTACCTTCTAAAATAGGCTTAAAAATTACTGACAAAGAAGACATAGCAGCATTGTTGTTTGATGCATTGTCCAAAGAGACAGAAAAAATTTTAGCGTGAATATCATATTCACGCACGTGTCTTGAAATCTCACTTGAAATTACAGCTCCCGTGTGTGGACATTCTATAAGTTTAAAACAGATGATGCGTTTTTGCAACATCCATTGTGCATCTATATAGTGTGCAGTAATACAAATATAAGCATAACTCCATTTAGTAGTCCAAATATCAGAAGTAATAGCTAAATTACTAATATTTTCAAAATCCGCTTTCAAAGCGGCTTTCTGCTCGTTAAAGAGACGAATGGCCTCCTTTCGAGCTTGTTGCCTACTCACTTTAGTAAAGGAGGGGTTTAGAGAAAGTGATACATAATCTCGTAAAGATTCGCTTTCACCCGTCGTGAAAGGAAGTTCGTCACGAATAATATGTTTAGTTAATTCGGTTTTATGCCGAGCAGCTGAGTAAGTAAAGTTACCAATTGAAGAACCGGTGGCGCCGAAGCTTATTTGGGTTTGGGACGCTTGAAGTGTGTCCTTCCCGTAGCAAGTGTCGTAGTGTCTGGATATGGTCCCGGTGCCACCGTCCTTCTTCCATGCGTACTGGTTGCAACATTTCTTGCATTGCGTCTTGTACGGTTTCGGTTCACCCTTGGCATCTAAAACAAACGAACCATCAGGATTAGTTTCAAAAATCAAAGTAAAATAATCCCAATACTTAGACCTTTTTTTCTTTTCAGGACGTTGGGTTGTACTAGCTACTTCCGGAGGAGATGGTTGGCACCCCTCCGGAATCGCGTTAGTGGCTACTTGCTCAGGTGGAATTTCAGTACCGTCAAAAAAATTACTAAAATATTGGTAAGTCTGTCCAGCAAGATCAGGTGGGTTTGAACCTTCACCAGCCATATATAAAATAAAATAAAGTAAACTACGTTAGAAGAAAGTAAGGGATTGAGAGGAAGATCGGGAAGCCGTAGAGCCGGAATGGAGTTGGGAGGGAGATCGGAAAGCCGTAGAGCACCGGGGAGGGAAAGTCGTAGAACACTAGAGCACCGGGGAGGGAAAGCAGTAGAGCACCAGAGCACCGTAGAGAAATGTAGAGAATTTGTGAGGAATGAGTTGTGTTTGAAAAAATAGAATTTTTGGCCTATTTATAGAAATTTTTTGGGATTATTTTGGTAATTTTAGGCCAAAAATGACCAAAATACCCCTCCTAACGTTTTAATAACGGCTATATGGGAGGGGTATTTTGGTAAAATAAACCCCCCCAACGGTCAAATCTGAAAAAAAAAAAATTTCAAATCCGCCAACGGTCGGCTGGACCGGTCCCAGCGGGCCGGGCCGGGCCGGTCCAACCGGGCCTATAGCGGGCCGGGCCTGGTTTTTTTAAAAAAAAAAAAAAAAAAAAAGGAGCGGTCCGGGCCGGGCTGGGCTCGGGCTGGAGGGGGGGGGGGGGCCCGACCCGAACTGGATGGGAGTGGGGGGCCGGGCCGGTTCGGGCCAACAGCGGGCCGGTCCGGGCTTTTAGGGGGGCGGGCCGGTCCGGTCCACAGGCGGGCCCGGGCTAGACCGGCCCAATGAACACCATGACCAAAGAGGAATTCGAATATGCGTCTTTTACGTCGAGACATTCGTTGCTACCATTAGGCCACAATCCATGGATCTGCATCATGTGTTCATGAGTTACATAAGTTATAAAAAAAATTATGTAAAGTTATTAATGTTTTATAGTTGGCTTCTCAATTTTTGGCGATATCTTTTTCTTCCAAGGCCTCTTTTGGTTGGCAGAATCATAGAATTGAAAAATAAATTATTTATTTTCTATGTTTGGGTCAAAAGTAAAATATGAGGGAAAAAAAATTTCATAGGGAAGAAAAATAAGAGGAAAATGTTTTCTTTATCCAACCAAGGATTCACTTAATTACACCGAAGAGAAAAATAGATAAAAATTGCAATCTTCCAAGGGAAGAAAAAGAACAATGAATTGATTTCCTTTCCCTTTTCCGCGAACAAACGAGGCCTAACTCCTAAGTCCTTGCTGAACAAAGTATGATAACTTTTGGGCTTAATTGTAACTTGTTACCCTTAACTATGTCAGTTTTTTAACTTTATATCCTATGCATTTTTACTCAACAACTTAATACCATCAACTATTAAATATTTCAACTTCATACCCTAAAATTTAAAAAAAAAAAATCTAAAATACCCTTGTCCATCCCTGCCCAACTCCACGGCTGCCCCCCTCCCCTCCTCCGCCCACCTTCCTCCACCCATGCACCCCCCCTCCGCCCCCGCCCATGCCCCCACACTCTTTCTGTGCGCACAGCCGGCGGGACTACATAGCAATGGCGGCACCACAGAGAGAGGTGGGGCAGGTCAGCAGGGGTGGTGGACATGGGTGGCGGGAGGGGGGAGGGGCCGGGGGGCAGCGGAGCGGTGGGGGAGGGTGGCAGGAGGAGACGTGCAAGGGAGGAAAGGGGTGGCCGAAGGCGGGGGAGCAGAGATAGAGGAGGAAAAGGAACATTTTTTTCTAATTTGTTATTTTAGGGTACGAAATTGTTAAAAGAAATTTAAGATCAAATTGAAAATTCGATATAGTTGAGAATATCTCTTATACAAAACACAAAGGTTTTTGAATCCTAGGGCTGACTGTGCCAAGATAAAGAGTGGTTGGGATTTAATCTTGGTGAATCAACGGTTGTGGGATTTTATGGGGAATCCAAAGAGTGGGGTTTGCACTCATAATGGTTGTGGATGAGCATTATTGAGAGTGGGGTTTTATGGAAAATGAGCATTATTGAGAGTGGAATTTTATGGAAAATCCAAATAGTGGGGTTTGCACTCATAATGGTTGTGGATGGACATTATTGAGAGTGGAATTTTATGGAAAATCCAAAGAAAATTTACATCTAGCAGTGGTTGGGATTTAATATTTTGATGGGGGCCTCATAATTATTATTGTTCGTTTAAAATTAGGGGTCCAAAATTTTGAGGGGAAATACCTTAAATGAACTATGCCCTATGGGCACGGGTTATGACTAGTTAAGTTACAATTAAGCAATTTTTTTTTTCTTTTTTTCTTTTTGTAAGCGTGGTTCTCGTCAAATTGGCACGTCAAATTAGTCATAGCTCTTTCTATAGTTATTGAAACATTAATTGAGAGCCTTACATGTCAGCAATTGAACAATTGCATCGTTTGCACCAACTACCAACAAAACAACAGAATACTGTCGCAAGACTCACAACTCTGATAGCTATAACCAACTAGGCAACTACTCGTTATCTATTTCTCAACCATAGCCTGACTCATGTCAGGAGACTAATTGCAACGTTCCTCTACTAAGGTAAATACATTGCACTTGGATGTCGTTTGGTTCGCGGAATGGAAGGAAAAGAAAAATTATTTTTTTATCTTTGAAAAATTATAATTTTTATTGATTTTATTTTTTGATGTTTGAAAATGCCAACAAATTTGAGAAGGAAAACGAA
Organism: Iris pallida; assembly: GCA_029216955.1. Classification (NCBI taxonomy): domain Eukaryota; kingdom Viridiplantae; phylum Streptophyta; class Magnoliopsida; order Asparagales; family Iridaceae; genus Iris; species Iris pallida. The sequence continues at coordinate 138,834 of JANAVB010016797.1, read as the reverse complement.
TACTTCAATGTGAAAAAATAATTTCTTGCTTGGATGAATGGAATCACTTTCCTCCCTAATTTTTCTTCCATTGGCAATCACTTTCTTTCCTCCTCAGTTCTTTTGGCACCCAAACATAGAAAAGTAATCACTTTTTTTTTTCCAATTCGATGATTCCGCGAACCAAACGAGGCCTTGAGGTTAGCTCATGTTTCAATTTCAATCTTAACAAACTTCAAATGCCGGCTAAGAATTGTAAGAACAATATCTTGCTACAGGTTAGCTCTAGATAGACTATATGTTTGTCGGTCCTGGGGTAAGCCGGACAATTGTTAGAATTTGGACAACCCTTCTTTGCTGGAGCAACCCCCAGACTCAGTATGATCCCACCAATGGTCATAATCACAACTCATGGATGACCACCAGGACCAACTGACAATAAGGATGAAGGAACAACCAAAATTAGTTTCATGATAGTGCAACCCAACCCTCCGGGCCGATCCTGTTTAGTCGCATCCACCACCCAACCATCCCCATTTATGCTTAGTCAAGAGTCTTTCGAGGGATATTAGGACATTCAGTACACTAAATTTTTGACAAATTTGTGCATGTCCAGTTCCGCCAAAATTATGTACATAAATAGCAAAAACTGTAATATTTCGTAACAATTTTTGTAGTGTCCTTACTATTTGCTTTCGTAAATGACCTTGTAGAGGCAGTGCCCACACATAAGTATATGAAACTGTGGCTTCATGTAATTAGAGGATCCGAGGGATATTAGGATATTCGTGCTACAAACCTGGTAGATTTCAATGAGAAAACCCTCATCTCCAAGAGCTCGAATGGAAGCTTGCTACTCATCTACTTATTATGACCTCCAAGAGGTTCGGTTCGGTTTTAAAAAAAATCGGTTCGATTTCGGTTTTGAAAATACTAAAAAAATTTATTTGGTTTCGGTTTTGGTCCAAAACCGAAAACCGAATAAGAAAATTTAGTTTATATATATATATATATATATATATATATATATATATATATATATATATATATATATTAACAAAAAAAACACAAATAAACCCAAAAATCGAATAAACCGAAAACCGAACCGATTTAATTCGGTTCGGTTCGGTTCGATTATTGACCAATTCGGTTCGGTTTCGATTTTGCTTATTCGATTTCGGTTTAATTCGATTTTCGGTTATTCGGTTCGGTTGGAACCGAATACTCACCCCTACGAAATATCCTCTTCATATCAATGATAAATCTTGATGTAATTATCAAAGTGGAGTATTCTACAATAAATTAAGGGCTTGTTTTTTCTTCTCATAACTATATAGTGCTAATATTTCAAGTATAGGCACTCTATAGTGGTAGCATTTTAAATCACAAAATGTTTATTTTTTATAACTATGTAGTGCACAATTTAAAGTGATGTTGTTTATTTTTTCATCACTTTTAAAGTGCATTATAATTGTACGGATAGACTATTTTTATCACTTTAAAGTGCATTAAAAATATATAGATAAACTATTTTTTTCATCTCTCATCCTAAGGTCGCAAGGTAATTTCTTTGTCCAACTTCCTTTTTGTAATTTAGAGATTCTTGTTATGGGTTTTCCATACCAGGCACTACTATGCTATCATCTTATGCGTCTCATTAATCTAAAACTTGATTGTTGTCATAATGATCTAAACATATGCCTAACAGAAGCTCAAGGTTACAACGATTACTTATGTCTTATTGTCATTTGCTTTTCTAAGTTCTACTCGCTAAAAGTCCGTACGTATTGTATCCGACTGGGGGGTTGGGTTGCCCTAGCAGAGCTAAATTTAGTTGTCCTTCATCCATATTGAAAAGATATATATTTAAGTTGAGTTTGGACTGGACCGAACCCCATGCTACACAAGCAGTATTGTTCGCCACTATCCGAGAAGCAAAAAAAGGAAGTCAAGACAATATAATTAATACAAGCACACCTCGTGCTGCTGTCGTCGTTTCTAGGACCAACCGACGCCTCACCTGCACAAGTATCTATGTAGTGTAGTGGAATACTAGACATGCTACTCTCAACAAAGGAATACAATTGATCCAACCATCAATGTTTGTTCATGCATAATCGTATCATTTTTATTTCAATTCATTATTTCAATTCAAAGAACAAGGAGGAAAAAAGTGCGAAGGATAAGCGGGTTGCTTTATCAACACTATATAGTCTATCGTAGAGCCTTTTTATTTTTAATATTTTTTATCTAAGACTTTGTCTTAGATAGAAAAATCTCTTCCTAATTTTTTCCCCTATGAAAAACGTCTATTATATTTTTTTTAAGAGAAAAACACTCATGGAGAAGTCCTAATTCGCTGACCAGTAAGTATCTCGGACTGGAGAATGCTATAAGAATCATCAAAGGCAAGAAAAATGGCACATATGTAACATTACCTAAGCCATAGGCTTGTTGACACAGTTTATTTTGATAACATTAACAGCATCTTCGTAGTCTAGTTTTTTCTGAATTTAAGCTAACAGATAATCTTTCAAAGCTCTCCTACAAAAAGTTCTGTCCATTCAAGCCGAGTCATCAAAGCCTTATGGACGTTCCTAAAAGAAGACTGAAGAAAAGACCAGCGCTCCTTAAAGACGACTCTCAAAAGATTCAATATTTTGAGTCTGTACAAGGTCTAGGTCTTTCTGTATAAACACCTAAGGTTGGATGACAAACATAAAGCCCTTCTATTTTTCAGTCAAAAATCAATGTATAAAGAAACGGTATACCGCTGTGTACCGACGGTATACCATTTCTGAGCCAAAAAATGTTCTGTGACGAACTTCGGCATACCGACGGCATGCAACAGTATACCGACGGTATACCGTTTTGTGAGGCACAAAATATTCTGTGACGAACCTCGACATACCGACGGCATACTATAGTATACCGACGGTATACCGTTTGTGAGCCACAAAATATTCTATGACGAACTTCGGTATACTGACGGCATACAACAGTATACCGACGGTATACCGGTTTGTAAGCCACAAAATGTTTTGTGATGAACATCGGTATACCGACGGCATACCGCTGCATACCGACGGTATACCGCTTCATCTGATTTGATTTTTGAATGGACAAATACTAGCATTAAATGCTCCCAACGGATATAATTATTACCGTTACTGTTTCGAATGGAATGCCGATGGTATGCCGGTCCATACCGACGGCATGCCATCTGGGTTATGTTCAGGAGCATTAAATGCTACCTACTCTTGATTTTCTATATAAATGGGTTCCTTCCTCCATTGAAGGTCATCCACTTAAGCCATAAATTTGTCAACAACCAAGAGCTCCACCATTACTACTCTACCCAAGCTTTTAATTATCATCCAATCCAAAAGTGCTAGAGTATTCAAGAGTTGTACTTTTCGATCTTCAAGTGTTGTAGAAGATCAACAGTTTCCTTTCCTTTTCTTTTGAAGTTGACGAGCCATCGTAAGAAAACTCGTGTGTAAGAAGTTGGCGAGTTCTTCGGATCCAAACTCGTGTTGAAGTTGGCGAGTTCTTCGAATCCAAACTCGTGTGTACTATTTACTCAATAGTGGATTTAAGCCGGAGAGAGTTCCGGGACTGGATTGCCTCTAGGGAGGAGACCAGGATACATCGAGTGTTTGATTTTCTCACTCTCTCTTATTTTAATTCAGTGATATAGCTTACTTGTGTTTAGTTTTATTTTATTTTCCTATTCACCCCCCTTTAGGGTTCTACAATTGGTATCAAAGCTTTGTTTCCTTGATTTGGATTTACACCCTTAGAGTGATCCATGGCCACTAACCCTAGTGTCAACACATTCCACAATGAGGGACACTCCACAAATAGACCTCCTTTATTTGATGGAACCAACTATAACTATTGGAAGATTAGGATGAGCATTTATCTGAAGTCCATAGATTTCGATTTATGGAATTGTGTGATAAATGGTCTCCCTACTCCTTCCGGAGTTATTGAGGATGTTGTGTCTGACACCCTTAGGGATAAACTCACTGAGAATGTCAAGAAGCTTGCTAGTCGAGACGCTAAGGCTATGAACGCTCTTTACTGTGCTCTCGATAGCAGTGAATTCAATAGAATCTCTACTTGCAAGACTTCAAATAAAATTTGAAAGTTGTTAGAAGTCACTCACGAGGGAACATCACAAGTAAAGGAATCAAAGATTAGTAGACTCACACAAGAGCATGAATCTTTTAAAATGAAACAAGATGAGTCTATTACTTGCATGTTTACTCGTTTCGGTGATATCATTAACCCTCTTTCTTCTCTTGGTAAGGAATATCCTGCTCATGAAAAGATCAAAAAAATTCTCAGAGGATTGACTAAAGGATGGAGTCCTAAAGTTACTACTATCATTGAAAGGAACGACTTGACAACCATGAACCTTGAGACCCTCATGGGGAAGCTTATGACTCATGAACTTGACATGAAAGATCAAGAGGAATCATCCATGCAAGAAAAGGAGAAGGAGAAGGCCAAAGAAAAGGAGAAGTCTCTGGCTCTCAAGACTACAAAATCCTACTCAAAGGATAGCTCCGACGATAACGAGTCGGATGATGATGAAGAAATAGCTCTTACCGCAAAGCATTTCCGAAAGTTTCTCAAGTTCAACAAAGCCAACCGCTTTAGACAGTACAACAATGAAGATCCTGCTTGCTACCAATGCAGGAGAACCGGACACATCAAGAGAGATTGCCCTATGACAAGAAAAGACTCCAGTAAGTATGAGAAGTCTAACAAAGGAAGCTTTTCTTCCAGAAAATACGCCAACACCAGCATCTGGTGTGAAAATGATGCTAGCGATTCAGACAACAACAAAGAATGCAAACACAATGCAAATGTTTGCCTCATGGCAACCGATGAGGTACTCGATGATCTCTCTTTGAATACTCTCTCTTATGATGACTTGGAAAATGCCATTCTTGAACTACACGAGGAACGCAAAGGTGTTAGAAATAAGTACAAGAAATTTCTAAAAGAGGCTGAGGCACTCAAACTAGAAGTAGAGAGACTCTCCAACATCATTATTGATGTAAAAGAAAAATTTCTTGCATCTGACACAAATGAGATAGAATCTTTGCGACTCAAGTTACAAGAATATCAAGTTATCATTGAGAAAAAGAATGATGAGATTCAATCCCTCAGAAGGGCTTATGATTTTGCTATGCATAAAGTTCAAGCTGCAAATAAAAGAGAATATGATACTTCTACTAAGTATAATGATCTTCTTGTACAGGGTAAGAAACTAGTTGATAAAAATACTTCTCACACACATGCTCCAAGACACGCCTACACTCATCACAATGCTAGTCACAATTCTTACATGAACAAGAACACTACACATAGGTCCTATCCTAACACAAGGAAAGGACCTTTTGTTAATAAGAACATCTCACATCATGCTTTCTATTATCATCACCATAACACTCATGATAGAACTCCTTGCACTAAAGCTCCACATGTGCATAACTCACACATTCTCTTCTAAATCTTCCATAATGTGCAACTATTGTGGTCTACTTGGACATACTTCTAATTATTGTCAAACAAGAAAACAAGTTGATATGAAAGTTTTTAAATGGGTTCCTAAGACTAACAATCAAGGACCCAAACAATCATGGGTACCAAAATGTTCATCTTCAACTTATGTTGTAGGTGAAGAATCCTTCTCATGCTAGAAGCAAGTGGATCCTCGATAGCGGTTGCTCACGGCACATGACCGGTGATGCTTCACTTTTTACAATGCTATCGATGAAGAAAGAAGGACATGTATCCTTTGGTAACAATCTAAAAGGCCATATGATAGGAAATGGTAATATTGGTTCTCCTTCTTATCCTTGTATTAAGAATATTTGCCTTGTTATAAATCTCAAACACAACCTTCTTAGTATCAGTCATCTTATGGATAATGGTTATGATATTAAGTTTGTTAAACTCAAATGCTTCGTTACCTATAGCACTAGTGGATCTACAGTATATGAAGGCATTAGAAAAAATAATATCTATGTTCTCTATCTTGTTGAAGGTACTAACAATGACAGTGCTTAGTCGCAAAGAACGATAAAAGTTGGCTTTGGCACATGAGGCTCGGGCACGCCAACATGGATACCATCTCCCGTCTTGCAACCAAGAAGCTTGTACGAGGACTTTCAAGTATCTCCTTCAAAAAAGATATGGTATGTGAAGAATGTGAGAAAAGTAAGTTGACCAAGTCATCATTCAAATCCATCAACTCTGTGAGTACCACTGGACCACTTCAACTTATTCATATGGATTTATTTGGTCCTAGTAGAGTAGCTAGTCTTGGAGGCAAACTTTATGCTTTTGTTTTGGTTGATGATTTTTCAAGATTTATTTGGATCATTTTTCTTGCAAGTAAAAGTGATACTTTTCGTAAATTTGTTGTCTTTTGTAAACGTGTTCAAAATGAGAAAGACATTTCTATTAACAAGATTAGAAGTGATCATGGAGGAGAATTTGACCATGCCAATTTTAAAAGATTTTGTGAAAAGAATGGTTTTGATCATGATTTTGCTTGCCCTCGTACTCCTCAACAAAATGGTGTTATGGAAAGAAAAAATAGAACCCTTGGCGATATGGCATGGGTTATGTTAAACCAATATAAGCTTCCCCAATACTTTTGGGCGAAAGTCGTAAATACGGCATATCATGTTATAAATAGGGTCTTGATTAGACCTATTTCTAAAAAGACTCCTTATGAGCTTTGGTTTGACAAAATTTCCTCTATTGAGTATTTTAAAGTTTTCGGATGCAAATGTTTTATTTTGAATACCAAGGACAACTTAGGCAAGTTTGAAGAAAAAGCTTATAAAGGTATTTTCCTTGGCTACTCAATACGTAGTAAAGGTTTTCGTGTCTTTAATAAAAGAAGTCTTGTTGTCGATGTCACGACCCGCACCCTAGGGTAAGGGCACGAGACGTGGATACGTCCAGCCTACGCCGCAGTGTCGGCGGTAGAACGCTGTCCTAAGTCACAACATCTAACATTGTAAATATCTAAGCAGTTTATACTCCCCGAATGGGGGTGACATAGAAATAGAAACTCAATCACAACTAAGAAAGATATAGCACGATATGAATAGAACTCAACACTACAAAAAAAGTGACCTTTTGGGACAACAAAAAAACGTCATAATAAATAGGTTTACCGTCCCAACTACTATTTGGGACGGTCTTTAGGACGGCAATGGGTGGTCTTATTAGGGTGGCGTGGCAAAAAGTTAAATGACGGATATTTGCCGTCCCAAATACTTATAAAGGACTGTTAAACTCCCGTTCCAAAAGGGTTCAAAATTACAAATTCTGCAGGACAGTTTATAAATCTATCCCAAAAAATACGTCCCAAAAACTTAATCCTCCTCCTATTTGTATATGAAATATACAATTAAATTTTATATAGAACAAAAATCACACAGAATCGCAAATGCATTATGGTAGCTGCAACATTAAGACAAGAAATTTTTATAAAATATTTAAAAGTCATATCCAACTGTTTACAAAATAAAACAAAAGTTTACATCACGTCGAATCTTTCCCCCATAACATAAAATTCATATCCCATTGTTTACAAAATGAAAGTTTACATCACGTCGATAGCCGCATGTGCATGTCAAACGCACCATCTGCAGCCTTTTTTGGAGCAGCCTTCTGTGAAGGAGTTACATGACAGCAGATGGCTGTCCTCGAGAGAATCGCCATTTCAGTGAAAGCCTCCTTATATCTCTTCAGAACAATTTCTAAAGCAACACCATCCACAACAAATGCCAAGTCCTGTGGAAACAAAGAAATAAGGGCAAAGTTCTTCATGGGAGTAAAAGATTCAGCTGAAGTATGACTTGATAGTTTTGAGAGAAACTACAGATGCAAAAGGGCATGCCAAATTGAGAAAAGCGAACCAGCATACATGACCATGGGTAATGTGAACACAATAAAATTTTGAACACCTAAACATTTAATAGATACAATGATAAAAAACAAAAGGCTGTCACACATTTAAAAAAAAAGAACTGCTAAACATGAAGTTGATAAAACAACAATGACAGTTTTAAGTGTACAATCAAAGAGCTACAATCACCTGAATTTTCTCTCTTTCTGTCAGCTCTCTCGCTGAGGAGTCTCTCTTTCTCACAATAAAGTTAGAAGGAAAAAAACATAGATTATAAAGTTGGCTTAGATCATACAGTACCCCGGATATGAACAAATTAGGGCTCAGAATACATGGTATCGTCATAACAAAATTAGAGCCAAAAGAATAATCAGATCTTGAAGAACAATTTCCAAACCAAAATTCAACTGAAAATATCTTCCCTCATTCAAAAAAGTTAGTCACTAATACTAAATTTATAAGAAAACTTGATGATACTAGCAATCACAAATCATGTAAAAGGTTATCTAATCATAATAGCCCATTCACTTGAAACCAACAATGAATAGCCCCCAGATTACAGGATTTGTCATCACAGCCCGAAAAATCAAAGTATGTCAGTAAGATTTCAAACCCACACGCCAAGAAGGAAAAAGCCTGACACTATTCTACATACGCAAAAATAGAGAAAATAGAGTACCATTAGGCAAGAAAATAGAGAAAATAGAGTACCAAATTCAACCTTGCGAAGCAACCTTCCAGGACTTCGACAGTGCTTGGTTTAAAGTATCAGGTCTGTGAAGTTTTGGAACAACAATCACATAAAAATCTGTAACAGACTAATTTAACCAAAAACATGAAGTTAACTTCTATTATAATAATGGTTAGACATTCTGCACATTTAGAGAAAATTAAGCAAGTGAGCACGGCGATCAAAGCAGCAACTTGTGATAAAACATCAAGAACCCAAACAAAAATTCAGAGAGTAGCAGTAGATTACCATTCTCTTGACTTTTGAAGAACCAAAAAGAACATATAGCAGCAACTTCTAATCCTCAATGATCTGAAAAGTTAAAGATAGCTAGAATAAGTTTTGGTAGGAGAATATTGACACACAAAGCTTATTACAACCAATATCTCCATAACAAGTGTTTACAACCAGAGAGAACCAAGTCATTTAGTACCACAATTGTTTGTGTCATGAAAACTCAAGCCTGACCATAATCTTCATAGATCTCCTCGTATGGAACTCAAACCTGACCGATACAGTGGGTTTAAGTTCAAAACAGACACTAGGACTAGCACAACCTAGACTTTACCTGATATTCTTTGTAGAATATTTGGATCCAACCCATTGAGCTTTCTTTAGACCTGTATGATGCACGGGTTTTATGACTGTGGAGCCTTCAACTTGTAGAGATTCTCAGACAAAAAGACTAAACATAGAGGATGCTGGTATCAAAAAGTAAAGTATAGTACAGCACAAGCAGAAGAGGGAATGTGTAGCACATGTATCAGGAATCTAAAAAAATGAGTTTGCAAACCAATCTTCCTTTCAGACTAAATCAACCTAAAATAACAATCTTTTGTGCTACATACAACAAGATGTAGTAAAAACAAAATTGAATCTTAGAAAAAAGAAGACAATGGGTGCTCATATTCTGTGTATATGGGAGTCTCTCATGCCACTTTGCAATTAGAGTTCAGAATATAAAAATTTTCCACAATGGTAGCACTCAAAAACAAAAAGAAAAAAAAGAATAATGAAAAGGAAATAATTAGAGGTTGCATCATAAATGGCCCAGACACGCACAAATAAAGTCTTCATAAGAGTCCCAAAAAGTCAATTTCAGGATCTAGAAATGAAATTAGTCATCATAGTCAGATATCCAACTTCACTTGTGATACTTCATAACACTATACCCATTCAAAATTTTAAATAATGGTTAGGAAGTGATAAAAATAGGCACCTGCCATACCAACAAAGGATGAGGATCAATGAAATCAAACATTAGTCCAAACTCACTGGTCACTGTATAAAATAACAAAGTTCAGCAGTGGCTTTGAAGGAGCAATAACCGGAGCATAAAATAATCCACATTGGCATCTATAGGGTCAATATTGGGCTTATAATTGATATCAGTACCTCATATTTCCTTCAAGACCACGGCCTCGTCTTCCAATATTGTCCAGCTCCCAAAGTGGTGGCTTACCCCGGCGAGGTTGGAAGTGTCCTAGGAACACCGACTTGAATTCCTACATTCAATCAGTACCTACCTGCTATGACACCCAAGGAATATATTGAGATATGCATGAACCAAGAGACTAAAATGAGTGTCATGTAGATTGACAGCAACCACTTATAAAATAATTTCTTTCAATTCTAAACCTTTTTGAGTGCATATCCAGTTCTAAATGATTTATAACAAAATGTGAGCTTGAAGAACTTACAAGGTGGGCATTAATATCTTTCAGTGTCTGGCCATCCTCCCATATCTCCAATATAATTATTCCAGCTCTGCAGCATTAAGATAGCACAAGTGTGTTAGAAATGAGGTCCTTACCACATATTACAGTAATGTGAGGAAAATAAGCTCAACAATAATCACATTGATATTGGGAATCTCTTTCTTTGATATTAGGAACATATATTCCTCAAATCACATACTGCATTCCAATCCTCAAATAACATACTACAACCCAGTCCTCAAATCACATACTGCAAATAATCTATCAAAATTCTTGACAAGAGTTAACAGAAGCATTATTAAAAAAAATCTGCGGAGAGATTCTACATGGATGCCCTTTTCGAGCTTTCATTTTCATTATCATCTAGTTTAGTTTTGTCTTGCTGGGAGGTGGTGGGCTCTGTATGCTGGATTTTCTCATTTGGATCGATATTATTTTGTTGGGCTTGTTTCTTTGCCATCTCTTACCGAAGCATAGAATCTTCTTTGACTGCTTTCATCATCAGCTTCATCTGTTGTTCATCTTTCTTAAGTTGCATGTCCATTATGATATTAGCACTTATGTCAACTGGTTTGAAGTACTCCTCAATTGCAGTTTCCTGAAGAAGAAAGACATTGGTATTGTTAGTGATTTAATTAGATGACTGTACATGTTTACACTTAATAAACCATATGAACCGTATTTTAATGACACAAAATTTTCAATATATGTAGAAAATCATGTAACCCTGTGACACTTTAAATTGACTATCCCAAAAAGGATTTCTATTAACTTCAAAGTCTAATTTAATCATGGATGCTTCATGATATTGTAAGAGCATAGTTTGCAGTACCGGCCGATATCGATCCGATATGGCCGATACCGATACGGTTTGGTATGTCCAGATCCGATACCGGTCACATCCATATCCACGTTGGGGGTCTATTTTCTAATCAATTCGGTAGAAAAAATTGAATGAAAAAGACCAACCAACAAGGGTGAAAAACCATAGTATGGTTGTAAAAGCATGTAAATGAAAAATATTATTGATCCTAGTTAACCAAACAGTAATGGTAACTATTATTTTCATTCAATTTCAAAACTATTAAGAAACAACACATAAAATACATAAAATTATGCCTAAATGTATCAAATATTTTTTTCCATCATAATAATTTATTTATAATTATTTGTTTTCCGATACCAAAAATCCGAAACTGCCGATACCAATACACATAGGAAGGGTCCAATACTGATACCGATAATGCAAGCCTCAATAAGAGTTGACACGATCTTGAAAGAATTTCCAACAAATTACTAAGAAAATTCTTTATTATAATGCACTTTCCCATCTTACAATATTACTTCTTGAAGCAGAGACAAAACTTGAATAAGCAAGGATTTCAAGCTAAATTCTAGGTTCATTAATACTTATACATTAGAAAGCTAAGCAATTGCAACCATGCCCTCACTGTGACAACTTCAGACTTCAGAGGGTTACAAGCTCATGGAGATATTGACATCAATATGTGGGGACGATCAGATATCATACCGTCATTTTTTGTCAAGTGAACCATGGTACAGTTTATCTCCAGACTGTAAAATGACCAAGCTGGTGACCGCTTTCGTATGAACAAACAATCATAAACAATTCAAATGTATATATCCTAAAGTTATAAGCTTAATTGAAGAACAAATCCCTCCATTTTTCCAATTTGGTACATGATCTGTAAATAGTAATTTCGAGGCCTTTATAGTTGAGAGAAGCTTAATACTTCATAATTTTATAGAATATGGAAAAAAAGTGCTTACCAATATATATACCAATCTATGTAGGAAAATTAACAATACATTTGAAAAGATGGTGTGATCTACTGAAACTGATTCCATGCAAGGGTACTATATATTCATAAACTTTCAATGCAAGTGTATTATCCAGAAAAACAATGTATAGAAAATCACCCAAACTTTCCACAAAAAGGATGACATAAATGATAGTGAACTATATGAAGGTTAAGAAGAATGGGGGTACTTCAATCTACAAAAGGAACAAAGATAAAGATATACCAGCCTATAGCACAGTAGGACAGGCCTTGTAAGATGCATACATGTAATGGTTCCTTTCTCTTCCTTCTCTGAAGAAGATTCATCGGACCTGGTTGAGGATACATCTTCCTATATCTCCTCCTTCCCCATGGTTCCTCTCTGAGTTATCTACTCTTAAGCATCACATCTCAAGTAAGTGCAGTTATGGATATTAATTTTAGAGTGTCCATATATCCTAAGATGAATCCTAATCCTTTCAACACTGAGGAAGGCCTCTTGACCTTGTAAGCAGCAAGCTCTGAGTACCAGTTGTAGAGAACTCACGTTAGAAACAACCCTTTCACAACCACATAATTCACCAGCCATAGCCAGCAAGCCTTGTCGCATCTAATTGGCTTGTTCAACTGCACTAATACTCGTGCAAATACTTTTTAAATGTAGTAAATATGTGAAGGAACCAGATGGTCAGTCCTAATCAATGAATGAATCCTATCATAGAATCTGAATGCCCTACGACAAAAGGATACCAAAGAGAGAATGGAGTACTATTTAAAAAGTGGAATATTAGAACTTAGAAGAAATTCATGCATAATGAGAGATTTTACAAACACCAAAAGTATACACCAAAACATGGCCACAATCATACATAAGTATTTATAAACCAACATATACTTCTCAAATGCATCTGATAGTTATACATTGTCTCGGCTTGAAATACCTTATTCTTATCATTTTCTGTTTCATCTTAAATGCCTTTCCTCTCAATATCCTTTTATGAATTCCTCTGAGATACGAATTTTCTCTCATTTTGGAAATCAGGTCTACAATTCTAGTGGGCAAGACATCAATAATTTAATCCACATAATGTGACGACTTAGGTTGTATTTGATTATGGAAATTGGGTTATCTTAGGATATAAAAGGCAACATAAGTAATCTATGTTCACGGACAAGGGAAAATGGTGCATGTATCATGTCCGTACCCATATCCATGTTTTTATTCGTGTAACATAGGCTTTTGAATGGTATCTATCTAAAAGTATCCTTATCTAGTATCGTGTCCTTATCCGTATCCGTGCTTGTACTAGTGCAACATAGTTTGTAACGGAAGGTGAAGGAGATGAAAAGCTAATCCTTATATCCTATAAAAATAAAGTTGTTAGTTGTGTTACCACGATCCCTAGTTTTGTCATTACATAGTTATTTCTTTTATTGATTCTTGTACCTTGTAGGTCATTTATTCTTTTTAAGTTCTAGCCATGTAGACGTATTCATGTATTATCATGCTTATCTTCATTCTTTACAGATAAGTTTTACAAACAAAACTTGGTACCTACAATGGCAATATTTTGTCTTTTGACAGTATCACAGTGCCTGAATTTCTTTTTTGCAGACAACTCTTGGCTACATATCATCTCAGAACTAAATCAGTTACGTTCTGTTGTATGAATATATGTCAATCATGCCTGTGTATCTTGCATAAATTGTCCTAACAAATCGTGATTCCAATTAACCCGAGCCTGTTTGCTTCAACTTTATTCATAATTTTATCTAGTAAAGAATCATATTTTTGCTTCTTTATACTTGATAGTATAACATAAGCAATCTTGACTGGTCAATTTTTTTTTCTTCGGTTTCAGTCGTTTTGCACCAGAATTGGAGGATTTGGATTGCCGAAACTATCGAAAGCGACAAATACAAAACCAACCATACCAAGGTTCGAGTATTTACCGATACTAATACGTATTATCAGTATCATAACGCAGTCAATTTACAAAAGAAAAAAAAGAAAAGAGAAAGAAATACAAGAAAATCAATACAATGGTTAGACACAAAATTTAAAAGTTCTAGTCTTAGAATAGTCAAAATATATCCATATAATTGAAGATCTAAAAAACAAAGGATTTAACACACACAAAATTAAAAGAATTGATTATCACCTTGGTGCCTTGAGTCCTGGAACTAGGGTTTTCCGATAGTTCCTCTTCAGAGAAAGGATGATGCTGTAAACAAATATCACAAACCAAAGATCAATTCAAAACCCTAATCCTGATCAAAATTGCAAACCCTAATAGATATGGAAAACTCACACCTTTATTTTCTCACACTTCTTTCCCTTCGAAATCTTCTTGTTCCAGCCGTAGATGATTTAGAAGCTGTTGAGTACCCTAATTGACACACGAATAAGAGAGAGAGAGAGGGGAAGACCCTAATTTACACACGAATAAGAGAGGGGAAGCCAAGAAGAGAGAGAGAGAGAGAGAGAGAGAGAGAGAGAGTACCTTCTTCACCGGTGCCCTTGTGGTGCTCGGTGCTTCGTCAGAGCCGGAGTTTTGACTGTTGTGGCGAGCAATGTGCTCAACATCCAGGAAGAGAAAGAGGGAAAATAGTATTCCTTTCCTTCGTTCGTGTTGAAATAGGAGGAAGACTTGGAATCCTGTGAATAAAGAAGGGGGATAATACTTTTCAATTGGAGGGATAGCACTTTTCAGAGGTGAATTAGTGAAATTATAGGAGGGAAAGTTGTGAAATAAAGGAGGGATCACACATTTTGTTATGGTTATTACTGTTACTATAAATAAACCAAGGTTAGGAGTAACATTTGATAGGGTAAAAGATTTCCAAAAAATTAGTTTAGGCCGCCAAATAATTGCCATTCCCGCCGAGATTATTTCGAACGGTTCAGGATTTATTTGCGATGAAAATATTAATAGTCCCAAAAAATAGATCCATTTTCCAATCTGTCTCAAATAAATTTGTTTTTTGTTACAAAAAAATATAACAGTCCCAAATATTAATTTTTTAGGACATTTGAAACTAGTGTTTCTAAAAGTGTTGTCCCAAAAGCTCACTTTTTTTGTAGTGCAAGGAAATGAAATAGATAACAATAGTCTAAGATAATCCCAGCAGTACAAGTCTCAGATAAAAGAATATATACAAAACTGATCTCCAGGAATAGAGTCTAACTAGAACGTGATCCAACTACAAAGATAAAAGCCTAACTATCTAGTCTAGGCAGTCGGGGAAAGGTCTTCAGCTACTGCTAGATCCTCCTGAGGGTCCAGCTCACAGGTGTCGTCTAGGGCTGCCCCGTAGTAGGTGTCCAGGCCAGCCTCCTCCTCGTCCTCTGTAATATTTTCAACAGGTCCAGTCAGGACAGGAGCGAGCACAGTACATCTCAACAGATCATAGCAGGTTAGAAAATAAAGACATGCAGTAAAGTAAGATACGAGTACTGAAGAAGTGCAGTATGTAAACAGAGAGAGAACTGTAATAGAAATATCTACTATACATAGAGAACTAACAGTGACTAGTGAATCAGAGTACAATATGAACATGTAAATGGCATAGGGGATTCTGATGCTACACTATGGAAAAGATTCTGATACTACACTACTTGGATATTATTCACATGTCCATTTATACTCCCCCGTACCCCCAATCGATACACAAGGATCCGGCCAGGTTATGTTATATGATGCTATGTAACAGACCCCGAAGGTAATAGACCCCGAAGGTGATGAACCCCGAAGGTGATAGACCCCGAAGGTGATACATAGTAGTCCCATAAATGGGATAAGGATTCTAGGAAGACTCTACGATCATAAGAGTATATGTCGTAAGTGATCAAAGAACCAATGAAGCATATGATACGTCATGTAAGTGAAACGCACAGAACATGTAGTACCGGATGCTCCCTAAGGATAACATCTCGAGAAGGGATCCATATAGTACCAATCCGTATGACCAACGTGACAGTACAAGTAAAGTAATCTACTGCAGGAATTAATTCTAAACAGGATATGAAATGATCAGAGAATGTACTCGCCTGTAACTGAGTGTCCAAAATGAAACGTACTGTCCAAGGAGTGGTGTCTGGCTCCTAAACATAACAGCACAAGTCACAACAAGTCCAGAATAGTGAAATGGAGTCCTACTATGCATTCTACATGATTCTAAGTCAGTCTAGGCCAAAGTCAACTCTCGGTCAACCCTGGTCAACCCTAGAAGTCAACTAGGTCAATCATTGTCTAAACTAGGCTAAACTCAACTAGCTAGTCTAAAGAGTCATGCTAGGCTCTAACCAAGCTATACTAGACTACACACCATATATCAAGTATCTAAATTACCTATGTATATTCACATATACATAGACACAATATATATACAAGTATTAGATTACTCTATGAATTCTTAGGCTAGTAATATATGTCTCTTTTGATGAACTTAACTCTTCTATATCCTCCTCATCCGATGATATTGATGACATCTCTTTTGGTTTGGAGAACTCTTCCATTGGAGATCATCGTCCTTCTTCATCTAACGATGAAATTGTGACCCCTCCAACCAAAGATTCTCCACCACTCGAGCCTCCTCAAGAGGACCTCCCAAAGGAATGGAGATTTTTCCCTAATCATCCTAAGGAGCTTATCATTGGTGATCCTTCATCTCGTGTCAGTACTAGATCCTCCACTCATGATCTTTGTGCAAACGTGGCTTTTATTTCTCAAATAGAGCCTAAAAATATTAATGATGCTTTTCATGATGAATTTTGGATGATAGTGATGCAAGAAGAGCTAAATCAATTTGAGAGAAATAAGGTTTGGGAAATTGTCCCTAAACCTAACAACCACCCCATTATTGGAACTAAATGGGTGTTTCGTAATAAACTTAATGAAGATGGGTTAGTCACTCGTAACAAAGCTCGATTGGTTGCTCAAGGCTATAACCAAGAGGAAGGCATTGACTATGATGAAACCTATGCTCCGGTTGCTCGTCTTGAATCTACTCGCATGCTATGTGCTTTTGCTTGCTTTAATGATTTCAAACTTTTTCAAATAGATGTTAAAAGTGCTTTTCTAAATGGCATTATTAAAGAGAAAGTTTATGTTAAGCAACCTCCTGGCTTTGAAGATTTTTAATTTCCTCATCACGTCTTCAAACTACACAAAGCCCTTTATCGTCTCAAACAAGCTCCTCGTGCTTTGTATGAGCGCCTTAGTTCCTTCCTTATATCTCACAACTTTTCTAAGGGCAAAGTCGACACCACACTTTTTTATCAAATCCCTTAATGGCACACTTTTGTTAGTATAAATTTATGTCGATGACATTATCTTTGGTTCTACTAACAATGTACTTTGTGTAGAATTTGCTAAAGTAATGCAGGATGAATTTGAAATGAGCATGATGGGAGAACTATCCTTCTTTTTTGGCTTGCAAATCAAACAATGACCCAAAGGAACCTTCATCAATCAAGCCAAATATACAAAGGATCTCCTCAAATGCTTGAACTTGACTAATCCAAATCAATGAGAACTCCTATGGCAACAATGATAAAACTTGATAATGATGAAGATGGTATCTCGGTCGACGTTCGTAAGTATCGAGGTATGATCGGAAGCTTACTCTATTTAACTGATAGCCGACCTGATATTATGCTTAGTGTTTGTCTTTGTGCACGATACCAAGCAAATTCAAAGGAATCACACTTATGTGCTGTAAAGCATATTTTTCGATATCTCAAAGGCACCATAATATGGGACTTTGGTATCCGAAATCTTCATCCTTTGAGCTTCACGGCTTCTCGGATGCAGATTTTGCCGGATACAAAATTGACCGAAAAAAGCACTAGCGGCACATGTCAATTCCTTGAAAAATCTTTAGTATCGTGGTTTAGTAAGAAACAAAACTCTGTTGCTCTTTCAACCACTGAGGCCGAGTATATAGCGGTCGGATGCTGTTGTGCACAAATTCTTTGGATGTCACAAACACTTGTAGACTATGGTATTTCTTCTACTTGCACTTCCATTAAATGTGATAATACTAGCTCGATAAATCTTACAAAAAAATCTGATTTGTCACTCCTGCACGAAGCACGTTGAGATTAGACACCATTTTCTTCGTGACCATCAACAAAAGGGAAATATTTGCCTTGATTTTATTGACACTACTTATCAATTGGCCGAAATTTTCACCAAACCACTCCCGGAGGATCGTTTCGTCTTTCTCTGCCAAGAATTAGGCATCATTCATCTTGACATTTAGCTCCCCTCAAACGGCACACCGCCGACATACGACGGCAGGTCGATTTCTGTTCAGAACTAGCTTCTGTACACATAATCGGTATACCGTCGGCATACACCGGTATGCCGACGGCATGTCGTTTGACGCGGACGCAGCCAGTCAAGTCTGTCTCGGGCCCTACCAAATCTTCCACCTTCCTTTATATCTCTCTCATTAACTACCCATCCTATCACATCCTATCCCTCATTAATTCCCATCCCTTCAACTCCCTTCATTAATTAAATTCATCATTCCTATTTTCAAAACTCCCCTCATTCATTACATTCATCACTTCATTCATATTTTCAAAACTCCCCAACTCCTTCAATTCCTCTTCTTTCTTTAAAAACCTAAACTTCTTCTTCTTCCTCCTCTTCATCCTCCATCACTTCTCCCTCCTTCTTCTACTATCACCCATAATGGCCACTCATAAACGTCCTCGCTCCACCATAGTTTCGAACCCATTCACTCCGGTGTACCTTCCAAATGGCGCCTATGATCCAAAAAAATTCACCTCCGCCCTAGCTGCCGATGTCTGGTTCCACCATTTTGCCAACCATGCCATCTTCAAAGGCAAGGCCATCAACTGGAATGTATTCTTCAGCCATCTCTCACTCTTTGAGACGGTTGGCCTCTCATCTCTTTTGCGTCGGCAAGTGCCAGTCTACCCGGCAGCAGTGCGCCTATTCTACTGCAACCTCATTCCTGATCTGCAAAACAATACCATCGAGACCATGGTCAATGATCACCACTTTTGCCACACGGCTCGCAATATTGCAAAAATTCTCGAAATACCAAATCAAGGAGATGCTCTGCCGACCTAGGCCGGTCTCTATCCTACTGTCGAAGTCTCCTTTGAAGAGTTCTGCGGCATCATCTGCAAGGGACCCAATCCTCCGGCCATTCTGGCCCTCTCCAAGTGTCATTCGAATACGTATTTTAATACGTGTACTGCTTGAAATATATTTATTTAATATTTATCATGTATTATTCTGTATTTAATTCCTTTAATTTATTCTGTAATTTTGTGCTAGTTAATTTTCTGTATTTTTATTTTTTTGCTTTTGCTTCAGCACTTGGTTTAGCTGGATTCCTCATGATAAGGGGTGGATGGCCTAGATCTTGTTGGAAGGAATGGGCGGTGGGGATTTGGTCTTGGCTTGATATTAATACCTCTTTACTTTTCTCTCTCTTCATTACTCTCATTTACTTCTTCTTCATCCTCCATTACTCTCCCACCAACCTAGAGAGCTTAGGCAAGTACAACTTGTTTCATGATGGATCTCAAGTATTATTGTTCCATTCTCTTCCTTACTTGATTTCAAGTCTCTGTAGAACTTGGAGTTTTTGGTTTTCATGGGTGTATGTTTGTGGATCTAAGTTTATGTTACTTTCGATTTTTCTTGGTTTTGACCTATCAAACTTATTTGTTTTCAAAATCTAATGTTCTATGTTGTAGAGAATTTTATTCTACCCTATTTTGACCTATAGAAGTCCAGATTTGGCTTGGGTTGTTTGGTTGGGAAGTTTGGGGAAACCCCAACTTCACAGATTCTTCTTCTCAAAAAAGTTGGAGAAGAAGAACAGTGCTTGACTGCGTGGCTTTTTCATGCGGCAAGTCCCCTGCAGCTCCTTTTGGCTGCATAAGCATTTCGGTCTTTATGCGGTTCCCTTTAGCCGCATGAGACCCCCCCCCCCCCCCCCGAGCCGCATGAGGCCCTGTTCCCTGTAGCCGCATGGATTTGTGTCACGCCCCAGAACCAGAACACTGGAGAACGGGGGCAGACATAGCCAGCTACGTATAATGAAATGGGATCCACTCCACTATACGGTCACAGCTGTCTAGATATATGAGGGTTTATCTACAAGCCAACAGTCTCCTATGGTCAATAACAAGCCTAGTGTCTCAATCACAAGCAAGCAAATAAATGTTGCAAGATGTAAGATCACCAAATATACAATAGTAAGGCATCCCAAACATTATATATTCAGCTGATCATGAAGCTAGTCGTTACAAAATATGAGGACTAGCAAGAGTTTTAGTCATACATGATCAACCCTAGGTTACCAATCATGGTACAGTCCGTAGGCAGACAGTAAGTAAAAATGTACACGAGCTAACACTTGCTGGCGGCTAAACGCCTCAAAAGAATAATTTTACAATAGCTGGAAATTGCTGAGAAACCCAATTTCGGGGTGGGCTTTTATGAAATGCCCACCCACTGCATAAGTTTTATGAAATACCCAGAATTAAGTATTTTCACGTTAAATATTCCAAGATTCCCTTTTAGATGCCACCCGCTGGGAAATGCTATTTTTATAATACCGAAACTACCCCTCCGCGCGAATTGGTCATCTATATGTATTTGAATTCAAAAAACTCAGATCTGGATTGCGATTTTCGTCTTCTTCTTCTTCACGGGAAATCTGAATTCCATTGCTCTCATATTCAGCAGAGATCGCAAAAATCGTTCGTAGTTCGGTGTATTTTTTTCAGTCGAACTCAGATCATCGCTCGTCATCATCATCACCATCATCATCATCTTCATCGTGGAGACATTTGAAGTTTTTCGACGATTAGGTCAATTGTGGAGAGAAGATCTTTCTTCTTCTTTTCCATAAGAATTATCATCGTTTTGAAAGAAGAACGAAACTCTTTATTCATGAAAAAACTAAATTAACATTTTAACACTGTAAATGACCATTCTCCGTGTAAACTAACACGGAGAATGCCATTCTCCGTTTTATTTAAAACGGAGAATGCCATTCTCCGTTTTATTTAAAACGGAGAATGTCGTTCTCCGTGTTTCTAACACGGAGAATGACCATTCTCCTGCGTTTTAACACTGGAATGACCATTCTCCGTCTTAATTAGGACGGAGAATGACCATTCTCCGTCTTAATTAAGACGGAGAATGCCATTCTCCGTTTTATTTAACACGGAGAATGACATTCTCCGTTTTATTTAACACGGAGAATGGCATTCTCCGTGTTTCTAACACGGAGAATGGTCATTCTCCTGCGTTTTAACACTGGTATGACCATTCTCCGTGATAAATTACACGGAGAATGGCATTCTCCGTGTAAATTAAGACGGAGAATGGTCATTCTCCGTTTAATTTAGCACGGAGAATGGCCATTCTCCGTCTTAATTAGGACGGAGAATGCCATTCTCCGTTTTATTTAACACGGAGAATGCCATTCTCCATTTTATTTAACACGGAGAATGACATTCTCCGTTTTATTTAACACGAAGAATGGCATTCTCCGTGTTTCTAACACGGAGAATGGTCATTCTCCTGCGTTTTAACACTGGAATGACCATTCTCCGTGTAAATTAAGACGGAGAATGTCATTCTCCGTGTTACTAACACGGAGAATGGTCATTCTCCGTGTAAATTAAGACGGAGAATGCCATTCTCCGTGTTACTAATACGGAGAATGACTACCCTCATGCGAAAATTAACATTTTTCGTGTTCTAAACGGAGAATGGCCATTCTCCTGCATTTTATGGTCAGCTGAAACTTTGGAGGGCCATAACTTTTGACTGGGAGGTCGAAACGAGGTCCCGTTTGTCGCAAAATGAGCGTATCGTCGAGGAGACTGAAAGTAACGACTTTATCGTTAAACGGCCTTTTGAAATTTTAGAATTGCAAAAAAATGATGTTTGGACCTCCGTTTTAGCACTTTTGCCGTTCGTCCCGGTCTTTCCGAAATTTTCCGACGAGTTTTTAAAGATTTTTGAGGAGAAAACCTAGATTCGAAAGTGAGCAACGTATGGAAGAAGATGGAGTATTGAAACATTTTTTTAAGAGCAGTTTTGTGGGTGTTTCCAATAAATTAAAAGGAAGGGCAAAAGGGTCATTTGGAACCCGCTTTGGATAAGTTTCTCTAATTCTGGGCACGCGATGAAATTTTTTTTAGCGGTGGGTTTTACATAAAACTTTTTTAGTTTTTGGACATTTCATAAATCTTCCCTTACAATAGAGTGGGAGAGCCAAAATAAACCCACTCGTTGCCAGGATTTCGTCTAGTGGTCACCATCTGGCTGGAAAGTCGGTAGGTCCTTGGGAGCTGCTCCGGTATCTGGCCATACAAAACCAGCCGGGTCAGACCCCAGAAAGAGCAAGTGCCACAAAGGAGGCTTCACTTAGGAACTAAAACCAATAAATTAGCACAAGAATATAATTGCATAATAAAAGACAGTAATTAAGGAAAAGCATGACGGGTGATATACGATGAGATAACCATAGGAATATTCAGATAACCAGGTTACAACCCGTAAACCAAACAAGGACCGGGGTTGTAACCCTTCGTCTGAACAGAACTTGGTTTCTCCCACCATTTATCGGCAAGATAAATATAAGAAATCAGGTCAAGTAACAATCTTGTACAGGATCAAGACAAGACTAGACTGATTGAACCCCATCCAACAATCACGGCCAAGCAATAAGTACGGCTTGATACTTTAACTAACTAGGGTTATCACAGGCCTAGTTACTAGCAAGATGCAAAGAGATTTCCAAGTCCAGTTACCCGCCTGCTGCTACCTGAGTGACTCCAGCAAAAGAAAAACAAGTATAGCAGACACACTGCAGTGAGATACATGTATCCTAAAGAGGTGCCCCACTCGACGGCGGGCTGAAAATGTGCTCATCATGACAGATAGCTCCAAGTCCCATGTATATATATATAAGGCCGGGATCAAAAGAGCAACAGGTAACTGGAAAAGTCTCTTCATGAACTACTGTATTATTCTAGTTATTAGCCTTAGCCATTTACAGTAGGTACCCCTGACCGTGGTACTCAGGAGTCCCTGTCCTAGACATGATGCAAGACAAGACGGGTTTATTTGTACAAGCACAATCGTCCACGGTGTCCAGGTCATTCATTCTTGTCATGTCGGGTTAGCCGTCGTAACAACATTTCGAGAAATATTATGTCAGGTTTATCATGTCAAGAGTGCGCCACGACGGGCCACTATCAAGAATTATCATGTGAAGTTATCATATCAAGTTTACTTGTCAGGAGTACGCCACGGCGGGCCACTATCATGTCATGTCATTCATTATTACTAGTCAAGAGTGCACCACCACGGGTCACTGTAAAGTCATTCTCATTTATCAAGGAGGGGAGAAACTTGTACAATTAAATAATAATATAATATATAATATATATATTCTTGAAGCCAAGGAGAAACTCTACAACTTTCATATTGGGAGTGGAAAGAAGTTCTGACCCCAATTCAGGCAAATAAAATATTTAAACAATCAAAGTGGACCCCATGCGGCCCAAAAGTGGGAGAACATACATGCGGCCAAAGAGAGTGGGAGGCCACCCATGCGGCCAGCCAAAGCTTATGCGGCCAGAAAATAACTGAAGGGGCCATACGGCCAGCAAGAAATATTTATGCAACCAAAAAGATAAGGAGAGAGGAACCCGCAATAAATGCAAGCTTCCACTTAAGCAAAAGAAAAGGACACGTGGCCACTCAAGTACTGGGGCCATGTGGCCTAAAATTAAAATGGCTATATCCAAATAATTAAAGTAAGGCCATGCAGCCAATCTAAGTTGCTGAATGTAACTAAAAGCTAACGGCCATGCGGCTACAAATTTAAACATGCAAGCAAGACTTGCAAAAAGCCATGCGGCCACAGTAACAATGGCCATGCGGCCAAGAATTATAAATAGGCCATGTGGCCAACAAATATAAAAGCATATAAGCTAATATGCAGTTGCATGCAAATGCAATTGCTGACGTAAGCAAAAAATGTATGCGACCAATTAAATATACAGTGGCCATGCGGCCAAGATTGGTCCAATGGCTTATGCGGCTAGCATTGGCAATGGCCAATGCAAATTTAATAACTAATGGGTGGCCGCATATGCATTTATGAATGTGAAGCAGGCCTTAATTAACTAGTGAAATGCATGCGGCCAGCATGCAAACTTGAAAATACATGCATTCAAGTATATGCATGTAATGCTTATTAATATAAATAAGCAAGTTACTGATGTAAAAAGGCATACAATTATTCATATGCGGCTCAACTTTAAATGTATGCTTATTCCATGCCAGCATCAACTATATGCTTGATAGGCATGAATTAAATATATGCTTGCAAAGAAAAGCATTAATATATGCATGCAAAAAGGAATTCCCTACGTAAGCAATTGCATGCGGTCCATTGCTTGCTAATGCATGAATGTATGCAATAAAAGGCCATGCGGCTCACTGCTTGCTAATACAAATATTAACGCAAACAAATATTTAATGTTAATGGCCAAAGACCATGTGGCTCACTTGGCAATATTTAATGCTAATGGCCAAAGCAAATTGTTTACATGCATATGCGGCTAAGTACTGTTCCCATGCGGTCAACTATGATTGGCCAAAGCAAATTATTAAATGGCCATGCGGCTCAGCACAAAATGTTGCATGCGGCCAAGAGTAATTAATGGCTCCCACAGAGAACATGTTCACGGAAAATACCATGGCCTCCATGCTCCCCCTAACAACAATAGGAACCCAAATCCAGACTCCCGTAGGTCAAATTTGGGTTAAATAGAATTCTCTACAACATGGAACCATCAACTAGCAAAAATATGCAAGTTTAATAGATCAAAATTCATGGGAACCGAAAATATCACAAAACTAGATCTACAAGAAATTAACCACAGAAATAGGAAATAGTAAGTACTAAAGTGGGTTAGAAACACATGAGAAAGACAATGGAACAATAAAAATGGGGTTCCTCCATGAAGCAATATGCACTTGCCTAAGCTCTCCATTCTTTCTCAGGTTGGTGGAGAAGTTAATGAAGGAAGAAGAAGATAAATGAAGAGAGAGAATATGTGGTGGGATATTTAATGAAGGTGGTGGTAGGTGGGAGTGGTTTGGTTCACATAATTTCAAGCAAAACCGAACCAAGCCTAACCAAATCAAGTCGAACCGAACCAAGATGAACCATAACCAAGCAAGAAGACATGCAATACGAGACAAAATACGTACATGTATACCAAAATACGTAATACGAACAACGGGTATTATAACTCTACCCACCTTAAAAGAATTCCGTCCTCAAAATTTAATCAAGAGGCTGGAGATGCAAGGACAAGCTATACTAAGCAATCAATCAAACAATCAATCATGCAAGCAAGGAATTTGAGGGCATGGGGAAGAGGGAAAAGGGAAGAAATCCTGCTAGAAACCTCTCTGCCGGTTCTGAATCTGTGCTGGGGTCAGGGCATACTGTTGGGGTCTCTGCTGGAATCCCCTCTGCCTATACTGAACTTGCGCCTGGGCATACTGCTGAGGCCTTTGCTGCTGAAAAGCTTGGGTCTGCGTCGACAATGGCCTCGGGGATGAAAACTGCTGTTGGACTGGTACTGGGGCTGGTCCCCTAACTGATGAACTGGTCATGGATGGTGATGAGTCAGTCCTGAACGGACAGGACCCTACCTTGTGGTTCGACGCTCCACAAAGCAAACATAATCCTCGAGCCTTGCGACAATCTGAAACAACATGTCCAGGCTTCCCACAATAAGAGCAGCTCATGGGGAACGACTGCTTCTTCTTCTGCTGCTGAGGACACGTCAGGGATGAATGTTGAACCGACGTAACTGAAGCTGTCCTTCTCGGAGCTCCAATGGTCAAAGCTCTAGCTACCGGGGCTGGGGCTGACGACTGATTCATCTGGCCGTGAGATCGCTTTCAACCTTCGGTCCTATCACTGTTCGCTGTACTGTTCCCATGATGTCCACCTCTGACAAAAGCATCTGCCACTGCCTGACGTAAGGCGTCTCCTCGACGATCCTGCGATGCAAGCAACTCCATGATAAGTCCCACCAAGGCTCCATCATCCTGTCCTGCGGGCTGGGTTGACTGTACCGGGGGTTCTAGATCTCCGTGAGGCATGACCCGTGAGGCTGCTTCTGAGTGCTGGGCCTGATCTCCAGGTTGCTGCTGGTCCACAGGAGGTGCTCCGCCTTGCTGATTGGCAGGGCCAGAAATAATGCCGCTGAAAAAGACGATATAGGGAACAATAAGGAAGGACCAGGACAGATCAAGGATTCAAACATGTGATCAGGACAAGAATTTCAGGAATCAAGAGGATACGAGCAGAGATCAATGGCGAGTACTGATCGAGACATCTATTCGGTAAACCCTCACATATCTTAATTTACAAGACCTGCATGGGCCACCACTTAAACCATGTCACGCCCCAGAACCAGAATACTGGAGAGCGGGGGACAGACATAGCCAGCTACGTATAATGAAATGGGATCCACTCCACTATACGGTCACGGCTGTCTATGTCACGCCCCGACCCGGAATCACCCGAATCATCGTCCTCGCAGGGGGCGTGATGCCGCACGAGCCTGGAGTTGCGCTCGTGTAAGGCAAGATGACAAGTTCTCAAATGGTTATCTTTTGATTCGATATTAACAACGAAAGGAAAACAGAGTGTACGAAACAAATTCTCTTTATTGATATCCGAAACAGAGATTACAAAGGCTTTCGATAGCCTAACAATACATGCCAGATTGGCTACAACACTCAGGTTCTCTCTCTTGCCCACAAAGGATTTCACCGTTCCATACATCATGCCTTCTATATCTCGGCCGCATCAATCCAGCTGCGTAGTCCGAGCGTCAATGCGATCGCACGCTTCAATGCGCTTCGGCATTCCAAGCCTTAACACGTTCAAGCAACGCTTCACCGCGAGCAATCCATTCCCTGCACCCTGCATGAAGCTGGTGGGGGATCAGTACGTTCGTCCTCGCATGTACTGAAGCAAAGATCATCTTTCCAAACTGATATTTTAATATTTATGTTGAATCATGCAACTTAGCTTATGATCTTGCTATGTTCTCCTTAGGTTCAATTTTATGGCATCTTCGAAAGCGTAAAGCATGTTATATAGCAGCATGTTATCGAATTTAATAGGCAAGCAAACAAGCAATCTTGTGTTTGATTCGTGGCGCGACTTACTAAGTCGACGCACTCGCCCTTGCACCGGCGCAAGGTGAATACGCCGTAATCCTTCCCTGTCATGTTATTGTGCATCTCTAAGCAGGATCTCTATGCGGGACGCATACGCGCCAACACTTTCAACCCATCGTTCCTTAACTATATGAAGGCCGTTGGCGTATCCGCGCCGGAATGGACTAAAGGAGTTCCTTTCTTTTCTCTCCTTCTTTTCTCTCTATTTGTCGGGCTGCCCGGCGTTTTACGGGTGGGTTGCGGGCCCAACAACCGAAACATTCCCGCTGCATGCCATCATTTGCGGCTTTTCCCATCTATAAGACGAGCGCTACTCGTTTAAGGATGTGCGCCTACAAAGATTATTCGAATCCCTCCGCGGCCAATCGGTTCCGGGGCGCTCCTCCGGCATTTAACCGTTTTGGGGGAAACACCCGTGCACGGGCTATTATCACAATATAATCTCAAGCCCATTCCAATCGACCATGCAACGCCCTATCATTCAGTAATCAAATTCAAACAACCAAACATAGTCTTGAGTCCGAGACTCAGACTTATCATCTCACATCTCTTTCGTTAACTTTCTGTGTTCTTACGTTTCGTACTTCGTTTCAATGATTCAATGGCATCGTGCCTCAACTCAATGCTCGTCAACCGAACGACCCGAAGGTCTTGAGCACCTTTCGAGGCACCATGTCATATCCGACAGTTCCGCCACATTCATGCCACAACTGTATTCTCTCGCAACGAAGCCATCTTTTATTATCCCGTGCACGTAGGCACGTTCGACCATATTCCCATGTTCTATAACTTAGCATTCAATGTTCGGGGCTTGCGCGCTAGGGCGCTCGCCTATTGTCTTCCAATGTTCTAGCCGTCTAACTCGTGCAGCAAAGGCACGGTATGGTCCGTGCACTAAGGCACTCGCCGAGTACAGTTATCCCATGCTCTTGCGGCTTGCGCACCGAGGCGCTCGCCTTAGCGATATCCAATGTTCCATAGCGACTCGTGCATTTGATGCACGTTTCATTTCAATTGTTCTAACTTAGTGTTCGACTCACACTATGATTTATCTCCGATCGGTCCACGCCCGTGGCGTCGATAGGTTAACTTTAGCATACAATGATATATTTGACTTATCGAATGAAGGAGTAAAAAGAAGTCAATCCTTCCACATTGAGTTGATATGCCTTCGTCGTTTTGCCGAGCCGATGCGGCTCGATTCCATGACTTTGTTGCACGGCCACTCTCCTGACTTAGCCATTCGAGCACTTAGTGCTTCATTGAGTTATACGTCCGATTTGCCTTAGCGTGCCCAAGTCTTAGCCCGTCGCAAGGCGACGATTTGATTTCGCGGACCCCTTACTAAATATTGCAAAAGATCGACCTCTAATATTTTTCCGTCAAACTATAACCTGCACACGAAACCAACTAAAATCAATACTTGCATCAATTCGGACTTGCGCCTTGGTCGATTCGATTTCTTAGAATCTTCGAGCCGATTCAACGCACTCATCCTTCGG
The DNA here is from genome assembly GCA_029216955.1 of Iris pallida. NCBI lineage: Eukaryota > Viridiplantae > Streptophyta > Magnoliopsida > Asparagales > Iridaceae > Iris > Iris pallida. Next base: position 109,865 of record JANAVB010016797.1, on the reverse strand, counting down.
GGCAACGCGGCGCTTCGCATCGATTCAACTCGATGCATTCTTTCGGGACAAGGCAACTCTTCGCATCAACTTAGTTTGATGCATTGCTCGGGACAACTTAACTCTCGCATCGTTTTGCATCGATATATTCCCTTGCATCAACGTGACTCGTTGAGTCAACGCTTCAGCGTAATATGCCATGCGGAGCGGGACATTACAGTCTAGATATATGAGGGTTTATCTACAAGCCAACAGTCTCCTATGGTCAATAACAAGCCTAGTGTCTCAATCACAAGCAAGCAAATAAATGTTGCAAGATGTAAGATCACCAAATATACAATAGTAAGGCATCCCAAACATTACATATTCAGATGATCATGAAGCTAGTCGTTACAAAATGTGAGGACTAGCAAGAGTTTTAGTCATACATGATCAACCCTAGGTTGCCAATCATGTTACAGCCCGTAGGCAGACAGTAAGTAAAAATGTACACGAGCTAACACTTGCTCGGCGGCTAAACACCTCAAAAGAATAATTTTACAATAGAGTGGAGAGCCAAAATAAGCCCACTCGTTGCCAGGATTCCGTCTAGTAGTCACCATCTGGCTGGAAAGTCGGTAGATCCTTGGGAGCTGCTCCGGTATCTGGCCATACAAAACCAGCCGGGTCAGACCCCAGAAAGAGCAAGTGCCACAAAGGAGGCTTCACTTAGAGACTAAAACCAGCAAATTAGCACAAGAATATAATTGCATAATAAAAGACAGTAATTAAGAAAAAGCATGACGGGTGATATACGATGAGATAACCATGGGACTATTCAGATAACCAGGTTACAACCCGTAAACCAAACAAGGACCGGGGTTGTAACCCTTCGTCTGAACAGAACTTGGTTTCTCCCACCATTTATCGGCAAGATAAATATAAGAAATCAGGTCAAGTAACAATCTTGTACAGGATCAAGACAAGACTAGACTGATTGAACCCCATCCAACAATCACGGCCAAGCAATAAGTACGGCTTGATACTTTAACTAACTAGGGTTATCACAGGCCTAGTTACTAGCAAGATACAAAGAGATTTCCAAGTCCAGTTACCCGCCTGCTGCTACCTGAGTGACTCCAGCAAAAGAAAAACAAGTATAGCAGACACACTGCAGTGAGATACATGCATGTGTCCTAAAGAGGTGCCCCACTCGGCGGCGGGCTGGAAATGTGCTCATCATGACAGATAGCTCCAAGTTCTATGTATATATATATATATATATAAGGCCGGGATCAAAAGGGCAACAGGTAACTGGGAAAGTCTCTTCATGAACTACTGTATTATTCTAGTTATTAGCCTTTGCCATTTACAGTAGGTACCCCTGACCGTGGTACTCAGGGGTCCCTCTCCTAGACATGATGCAAGACAAGACGGGTTTATTTGTACATGCACAATCGTCCACGGTGTCCAGGTCATTCATTCTTGTCATGTCGGGTTAGCCGTCGCAACAATATTTCGAGAAATATCATGTCAGGTTTATCATGTCAAGAGTGCGCCACGGCGGACCACTATCAAGAATTATCATGTCAAGTTATTATATCAAGTTTACTTGTCAGGAGTGCGCCATGGCGGGCCACTATCATGTAATGTCATTCATTATTACTAGTCAAGAGTGCACCACCACGGGTCACTGTAAAGTCATTCTCATTTATCAAGGAGGGAAGAAACTTGCACAATTAAATAATAATACAATATATATAATATATATATTCTTGAAGCCAAGGAGAAACTCTACAACTTTTATGTTGGGAGTGGGAAGAAGTTCTGACCGTAATTCAGGCAAATAAAATATTTAAACAATCAAAGTGGACCCCATGCGGCCCAAAAGTGGGAGAACATATATGCGGCCAAAGAGAGTGGGAGGCCACCCATGCGTCCAGCCAAAGCTTATGCGGCCAGGAAATAACTGAAGGGGCCATACGGCCAGCAAGAAATATTTATGCAACCAAAAAGATAAGGAGAGAGGAACCTGCAATAAATGCAAGCTTCCACTCAAGCAAAAGAAAAGGACACATGGCCACTCAAGTACTGGGGCCATGTGGCCTAAAATTGAAATGGCTATATCCAAATAATTAAAATAAGGCCATACGGCCAATCTAAGTTGCTGAATACAACTAAAAGCTAAGGGCCATGCGACTACAAATTTAAACATGCAAGCAAGACTTGCAAAAAGCTATGCGGCCACAGTAACAATGGCCATACGGCCAAGAATTATAAATAGGCCATGTGGCCAACAAATATAAAAGCATATAAGCTAATATGTAGTTGCATGCAAATGCAATTGCTGACGTAAGCAAAAAATGCATGCGGCCAATTAAATATACAGTGGCCATGCGGCCAAAATTGGTCCAATGGCTTATGCGGCTAGCATTGGCAATGGCTAATGCATATTTAATAACTAATGGGTGGCCGCATATGCGTTTATGAATGTGAAGCAGGCCTTAATTAACTAGTGAAATGCATGCGGCTAGCATGCAAACTTGAAAATACATGCATTCAAGTATATGCATGTAATGCTTATTAATATAAATAAGCAAGTTACTGATGCAAAAAGGCATGCAATTATTCATATGCGGCTCAATTTTAAATGTATGCTTATTCCATGCCAGCATCAACTATATGCTTGATAGGCATGAATTAAATATATGCTTGCAAAGGAAAGCATTAATATATGCATGCAAAAAGGAATTCCCTACGTAAGCAATTGCATGCGGCCCATTGCTTGCTAATGCATAAATGTATGCAATAAAAGTCCATGCGGCTCACTGCTTGCTAATGCAAATATTAACGCAAACAAATATGTAATACTAATGGCCAAAGACCATGTGGCTCACTTGGCAATATTTAATGCTAATGGCCAAAGCAAATTGTTTACATGCATATGCGGCTAAGTACTGTTCCCATGCGGTCAACTATGATTGGCCAAAGCAAATTATTAAATGGCCATACGGCTCAGCACAAAATGTTGCATGAGGCCAAGAGTGTAATTAATGGCTCCCACAGAGAACATATTCACGGAAAATACCATGGCCTCCATGCTCCCCCTAACAACAATAGGAACCCAAATCCAGACTCTCGTAGGTCAAATTTGGGTTAAATGAAATTCTCTATAACATGGAACCATCAACTAGCAAAAATATGTAAGTTTGATAGATCAAAATTCATGGAAACTGAAAATACCACAAAACTAGATCTACAAGAAATTAACTACAGAAATGGAAAATGCTAAGTACTAAAGTGGGTTAGAAACACATGAGAAAGACAATGGAACAATAAAAATAGGGTTCCTCCCTGAAGCAAGATGCACTTGCCTAAGCTCTCCACTCTCTCTCAGGTTGGTGGAGAAGTTAATGGAGGAAGAAGAAGATAAATGAAGAGAGAATGTGTGGTGGGATATTTAGTGAAGGTGGTGGTAGGTGGGAGTGGTTTGGTTCACATAATTTCAAGCAAAACCGAACCAAGCCTAACCAAATCAAGCCGAACAGAACCAAGATGAACCATAACCAAGCAAAGAAACATGCAATACGAGACAAAATACGTACACGTATACCAAAATACGTAATACGAACAACGGGCATTACAATTTGGTCGGCTGCTAGCCGTATGGCTCTCGGCCGCATAGGCCTTTAGCCGCATGGATTTGGTCGGCTGCTAGCCGCATGGCTCTCGGCCGCATAGGCCTTTAGCCGCATCGATTTGGTCGGCTGCTAGCCGCATGGCTCTCGGCTGCATAGGCCTTTAGCCGCATGGATTTGGTCGGCTGCTAGCCGCATGGCTCTCGGCCGTATAGGCCTTTAGCCGCATGGATTTGGTCGGCTACTTACCGCATAGGCCTTTAGCCGCATGGCCCTCGGCTGCTTGCCGCATAGCCCCTATTTCCCCTAATCGTATACTGCATGACCGTTTGGCCCTTGCTGCATGGCGATCCTTGGTCGCATAGGCATGGCCCTTGGCTCCCGGGGCGTATGGGATTCTGATCCGGTTCTGGCCGCATAGAGGGATCCTGACTTACCCAGCCGCATAGATGGGCATCCACCTACTGCCGCTCATAGTGCCTTTTGGCTGTTTCTTGTCCCGAATTGATATTGATTGTTACCTTGACTAATAATTGATCATGCGTTCCTAGTTAGAACTAAGAGACTAGCTAGTCGTCTTATTGAATTGAATAAGACACGTTCATGTATGAACCATGAACCATTGTGATCGACTAGCCGATCCGAACATTGGTATATGGACACATATTGACTTCTATTTTTTTTGTAAAAGCAGCATGTGCATCTTACAGTCAAGGCATGATTATTCTGTGGCTAGGTTTGATTGTTATATTATGCTATGTAAGACCAACAACCCAACCGTACGGGCATCGTTATAGAGTTGTGCATATCGTACTCTGTACGAAAGTACCCATTCTGAATGACCATGATCCACAGCATGAGATTTTAATCAACATAGGGACTATTAAGCTAAATAAAATAACGATTGCATGGAGAGAATGGATTTCTGAGTTCTTATATGGCAGCCATATTTGGGACAATTAGTGTCCTGACATGCCGGCTGGTTCCCACAGATACTGCAAATCTGCCACACGGGCAGAGAGTGGTATCTGCTTATACTGTTATATATACTGATGACGGACGTTCCATTGGGACTCGTCTAATTCATGATTGGTGCAATTGATTATTGGATAGACTAGCCTTGCTTGTATATAGTAAGAACTAAGGAATCCCTTATTACATACTTCCAGGACAACTTGAAACTTACAGTTAGCAAGCCGTAGTAGTTGTATTGCCGTTTAAATTGATTTGTTTGTGTACTGTACCTACTCTGTTAACTACTGAGATGAGCAGAATGTCAGGACATGACATGTCAACTTTTGTCCTTGTTTGGTTGGGAAGTTGGCTTGAAGTGTCGTGATGTCGTGTGAACCCCAGTAGCAAGCAGAGATCTATTTATCATATTCTTAACTCTTATCACTGGTTCCAATTCCTCATATTATGCTTCCTTGCGGTACTTGCTATTAGAGGTCTAACCTCTCTGGTTTTGTATGGCCAGATTTAGAGCCAGTTTTCGAGGACTCAGCTTACTTCTACCTCCAAGATGGTCAATACTAGAGGAATGATCGCAAGAGGACACGAGTGGGTTCCTTGCTTCCCTGCTCGTCTTACTACTTACTTTACTTATTGGCGGTTGGCACCGACATATTAGTCGGACTGTCTTGTACTTACCTTTACATAATTGTAACTAAGTCAGACTGCAGCTGATAACAATTGTGTATACCTGCCATATCATCTGGCTATGTTTTGTACAACCAGATCTCAAGAATATTTTGACTGAGCGTTTGGGACGCCTTACTGCTTTATCTATATGTTCTCTATTATTGCTTCTTGTTTGAATGATTGAGACAATAGATGTTGATTGACCCTAGTGAGAATTTAATGTAGTATGCACCCCCTCGTCTTTTAGACAGTATTGATCGTATTATACGGTATTCTTCTATCCGTAATTCGTAGCTGGCTGAGTCATTCCTCCGCTCTCCGGTATTCCGGTTCTGAGGCGTGACAAGGTTTTAGTGGTGGCCCATGCAGGTCTCATTTCAGACTTGTGGGGTATTTTAATTTATAGGATGTCTCAATCACACATATTTTTCCTTGATCTCATGATTCGTTGTTCTCGACCCTAGCTTGACATTCCAGTATCCTTTGACTTCATTGATCTTTCCTGTCCGATCGTTTGATTGTTCTCTTGTCCATTTTCTTAGGGGCACTTCGTCCGCACCTGTCAGAGCTGGACATTAACAAGAAGGGCAACATGAACAACAAGACCCTGTTGATCAGCAACAAGGGCCAGTACTACCTCAAGAGACCATCCAAGAAGAAGTGATAGTGGAACCAGCATCTGGACTGCAGTATCCAGATGTTCCACCACCACCAACAGTTCCACCTACCCCCGTGGAAGTAGATACACCAGCCCTTCTGGAAATCATGAGAGGGATGATGGCTACTCAGCAACATCAGATGTTGGCCCAACAACACATGCACACTCATTTGCAAGAGCAGAATGTATTACTCAACCAAGGATTACAGACGGCTTTGGAAAGAGGGGTGAGGACAAATTCAGGAGCATCAACCAGATTTTGTAAGTACAACTCCCGTCGTTTCGAAGGCACGAAAGATGCCATTTTAGCAGATGCATGGCTTAAGGACATCGAGGCTGTTCTGACAGCGGCTAAGGTTCCGACGGAAGAACGTGTGGATCTAGTGAAGCTGTTACTTCAGGGCCTCGTACGTGATTGGCAGGAATCAGAAGAAGTGGGCATCAGACATCCTGTTGCTTGGGACGATTTTACTGCGAGATTAAAGATGAAGTACTATGGAGTTGTGGTGTAGTTTGAGCTACAACAGAAGTTTATCAACCTTAAGCAGGCTGACAAGATAGTAGATGCTTATGCAGCAGAGTTCCACAGACTTAGTAGGTTCGTCCCGGAGATGGTAGCAACGGAGAGCCAGAGGGCTATGAGGTTTCAGCAAGGGTTTCATCTTGAACTCTTGCAATTGATAGAGGGACACAACTACTAGACTTTCGATGAGGTATTGACGGCAACTCGGAGGCATGAGATCACCATCTAGAGAATCACATCTAGGACTGGAGGTCAGAAGAGATCTCACAATCAGATTGAAGGAGGAGGGGGAGCAGCATCTCGAGTTACAACACAACCCCCTGGCATTCGCATTCACGATGTGGCAATGCGAGGGCCAACACCGCCAGCAAGGCAACAACAGCAACAGAGGAAGAAGCAACAATCCCCAACGTGCTGCACTTATTGTGGGAAGGCAGGGCATACTAGAGATGTGTTTCGGGTATTGAACGAACAGTGTTTGATATGTGGAAGTCCAGATCATCAGATTTCCACCTGTCCTATGAATTTGAGGTCAGGAGGACCAGTACAATTTCTTGCTCTGCCAGCACCAGGGACAGGCCAGTACCAAGGACCAGCGGTGGCAGTGAGACCATTGGCACAACGTCCGTTAATATCACAGGCTCAGATGTTTCGGCAGCAGGGACCGCCGATGCACCAGCAACAACAAAGACCACCCCAGCATCACCAAGGCAGGGGCCAGCAGCAGCACCAGGCTAGGCCGCAGCATGGGAACCAATAAAGAGGTCGAGGGTAGGCATTCAATTTGTCCTTGGAAGATGCATTGGCATCGGGAGATGTTGTGGCAGGTAACATTTTCGTCGCCTCAAATCCCGCAGTAGCATTGTTTGATTCAGGAGCATCCCACTCATTTATATCTGCATAATTTACGACACGACTAGGAATGGAATTCGAGGCATTTCCAGGGAGGTTGAATATACTCACTGGTAATGGGCTCATAGGAGTTAGTAGAGTTATCCTAGCGTGTAGAGTTGTAGTGTGCGGGCGTTCCTTACCCGCCAGGTTGATAGAATTTCCTATAAGGAATTTTGACGTTATCCTAGGCATGGACTGGCTGAAAGACAGTTGTGCCACGATAGATTGCCGTAGAGGGAGTGTATCTTTTAATATTCCAGGCATGGAACGATTTACCTTAGTCAGATCAGTGGCAACTCAACAAGCAGAAGGAATAGCAGCGGCAATGGAAGAAGTTCAAGTTCCGAAGATAGTTGAAGAGTTTATTGACGTGTTTCCTGAGGAACTTCCTGGTCTACCACCCATTAGATATATTGAGTTCAGTATAGAATTAGCACCTAGAACTAAACCGATATCAGATCGCGTTTACAGAATGTCAGATTCAGAGCAGGCCAAGGTGTATCAGCACGTAGAGGAACTGAAGGTGAAGAAGTTTATTCGAGATAGCGAATTGCCATGGACAGCACCAGTGGTACTTGTAGGGAAGAAGGATGGGTCGTCAAGATTGTGCATTGACTACAGAAAGCTCAACGCGGCAACGGTAAAGAACAAGTACCCATTACCAAGAATCGACGACTTGTTTGATCAGTTGAGCAGAGCAAGAGTTTTCTCCAAGATAGATCTTCGGTCAGGATATCATTAAGTTAGAGTTCGAGAAGAGGATATTCCCAAGACAACATTCAGGTCAAAGTACGGGCATTACGAATTCTTAGTTATGCCGTTTGGTTTGACCAATGCTCCAGCAATATTTATGGATTTGATGAACCACATCTTTATGCCATACTTAGATCAATTTGTCGTTGTGTTCCTCAACGAAATTCTCGTATACTCAGCTAGTGAAGAAGAGCATGAAGATCACCTCAGGAAAGTGTTGCAGGTTCTGAGAGAGAACCAGTTGTACGCCAAGCTCAGCAAATGTGAGTTTTGGTCAGACCGTATTTTATTTTAGGGCATATCATATCAGGAGCTGGGGTGGCAGTGGATCCCAAGAAGGTAGAAGCAGTAGGGAGTTGGCCAATGCCTAAGACCGTAGCTGATGTGTATAGTTTCTTAGGATTGGCAGGATATTACAGAAGGTTCATATCAGACTTTACAAGACTTTCAGCACCCATGACCCGCTTGACACGGAAGGATGTGCCCTTCGTCTGGTCGGCAGAATGCCAGGCATTATTTAAGAATTTGAAGCAGAAGTTGATATCGGCACCTATTCTTACATTACCAGTTAGACCCGAAGGTTTTACTGTATATTGTGACACGCCAGGAAAGGGACTTGGGTGTGTCCTAATGAAACATGGGAAGGTGATAGCATATACATCTAGGCAACTTAGAGACCACGAGAAGAATTATCCAACTCATGACTTGTAGTTGGCGACAGTAGTATTTGCTTTGAAGCTATGGAGGCATTACTTGTACGGTGATCGAGTGGACATGTACACAGACCATAAAAGTCTGAAGTACATCTTTACTCAGAAGGAACTGAACATGAGACAGAGAAGATGGTTAGAGTTAATCAAGGATTACGACGTGGAGCTTCAGTATCACCCAGGCAAGGCTAACGTGATAGCAGATGCTCTTAGCAGGAGAGGCGGCACATTTATGTTGACATCACAAAAGCATATTTTAGAAGATCTTCAGGAGATGGGTATTGAGGTTATACTTCCTAGTGATGTAGAAATTCTAGCAAGTCTACAAGTTCAATCCGACTTGGTAGACAGGATCAAGGCAGCTCAGGCACGGGACCCAAGGATCCAGAAGCTTAGGACAGAATGTGAGTCAGGACTCAGAAAGGAGATGAAAATCTACGAAGATGGTACACTTAGATTTGGATCACGTCTATGTGTGCCAAGTGGAAATATCAGACAGGAGATTATGACAGAAGCCCACAGTTCTCAGTATTCTATACACCCTAGAGGGACCAAAATGTACCCAGATATCAAGCAGTACTTCTGGTGGAATGGAATAAAGAGGAAGATAGCTAGATTTGTTTCGTGTTGCTTAATATGTCAGCAAGTGAAGGCAGAACAACAGAGGCCAGCTGGATTATTACAACCGTTTCCTATCCCGGAGTGGAAGTGGGAACATATCACAATAGACTTTGTGATCGGTTTACCGAGATCACTAAGTGGTAAGGATGCCATTTGGGTGATCGTATATCGGCTTACGAATGTGGCATATTTTTTTTTCTTTTAGAGTAGGGCAATCTACAGAAAAGTTGGCAGAGTTGTATATGCAACGAATAGTCAGGCAGCATGGGGTCCCTGTCAGTATTGTGTCAGATAGAGATAACCGTTTTACATCACATTTCTGGAAGAGTTTACATCATAGCCTGGGTACCAAGTTAAGATTTAGTACGGCCTACCACCCACAGACGGACGGGCAATCAGAAAGAACAATTCAGACTTTAGAAAATATGTTACGAGCTTGCATCCTAGATTTTGGAGGATCTTGGAAGAGTCACTTGTACTTAGTCAAATTCTCATACAACAACAGTTATCAAGCCAGTATCCAGATGGCGCCATTCGAAGCACTATATGGTAAGAAGTGTAGGTCGCCACTGGTATAGAATGATATCGGAAAGAGGAAGATGTTAGGCCCAGAAATGATTGTTCAGACGGTTGAAGTGGTTAAGGGGATTAGAGTGCGACTTCGAGTTGCGCAAGATCGACATAGTCATTGGGCAGACCCGTATCGTAGGCCGCTAGAATTTTCTGTTGGGGACCACGTGTTCTTGCGGATCTCACCTACCCGTGGGGTTATTAGATTTGGCGTTCGTGGGATGTTGAGTCCACGATACGTGGGCCCATTTGTTATCCTTGATAGGGTAGGCGATGTTGCTTATCGTTTATCCCTTCCATCTTCGTTACGTGAGGTACACGATGTGTTTCATGTATCTCAGTTGCGAAGGTATGTATCGGACCCAAGCCATATCCTCGATCATTCTGAGCTGGTTGTTGGTACCAACCTGTCTTACGAGGAGCAGCTTGTGTCCATTTTGGACCGAAGAGAGAAGATACTCAAGAACTGAATAATTAGCCTTGTCCGAGTTGCTTGGGGTCATCACTCCTTGGGAGAGTCAACGTGGAAACGTGAGGATGATATCCGATCACGGTATCTGCACCTATTTGACTCACAAGGTATATTTTATTTCGTGTACCTTGATTGTCTTGACTCCTCATGCTTATCACCCTATGAGTAGAATTGCTTGATGTCGTAGATGGATAAATATAGATGTATTACTTGCTATTGACATTGTAAGATGACTGCTTGCTCAAATTGCTTGTACTTAGATTAGTTTAGCTCTGATGTTTCTATCCTGCTTGGATTTGAAATTCCGAGGATGGAATTTTTCTAAGGAGGTTAGAGATATCACTCCTCGTTCCCAGAATACGTATTTTAATACGTGTACTGCTTGAAATGTATTTATTTAATATTTATCATGCATTGTTCTGTATTTAATTCCTTTAATTTATTCTGTAATTTTGTGCTAGTTAATTTTTTGTATTTTTATTTTTCTGCTTTTGCTTCAGCACTTGGTTTAGCTGGGTTCCTCATGATAAGGGGTGGATGGCCTAGATCTTGTAGGAAGGAATGGACGGTGGAGATTTGGTTTTGGCTTGATATTAATACCTCTTTACTTCTCTCTCTCTCTTCATTACTCTCATTTACTTCTTCTTCATCCTCCATTACTCTCCCACCAACCTAGAGAGCTTAGGCAAGTACAACTTGCTTCATGATGGATCTCAAGTATTATTATTCCATTCTCTTCCTTACTTGATTTCAAGTCTCTGTAGAACTTGGAGTTTTTGGTTTTTATGGGTGTATGTTTGTGGATCTAAGTTTATGTTACTGTCGATTTTTTTTTGTTTTGACCTATCAAACTTCTTTGTTTTCAAAATCTAGTTGTTCTATATTGTCGAGAATTTCATTCTACCCTATTTTGACCTATGGAAGTCTAGATTTGGCTTGGATTGTTCGGTTGGGCAGTTTGGGGAAACCCCAACTTCACAGGTTCTTTTTCTCGGAAAAGTTGAAGAAGAAGAACAGTGCTTGACTGCGTGGCTTTTTCATGCGGCAAGTCCCCTGTGGCTCCTTTTGGCCGCATAAGCATTTCGGTCTTTATGCGGTTCCCTTTAGCCGCATGAGACCCCCCCGAGCCGCATGAGGCCCTGTTCCCTCTAGCCATATGGCTATCGGCCGCATGGATTTGGTCGGCTGCTAGTCGCATGGCTCTCGACCGCATAGGCCTTTAGCCGCATGAATTTGGTCGGCTGCTAGCCGCATGGCTCTCGGCCGTATAGGCCTTTAGCCGCATGGATTTGGTCGGCTGCTAGCCGTATGGCTCTCGACCGCATAGGCCTTTAGCCGTATGGATTTGGTCGGCTGCTAGCCGCATGGCTCTCGGCCGCATAGGCCTTTAGCCACATGGATTTGGTCGGCTACTTGTCGTATAGGCCTTTAGCCGCATGGCCCTCGGCTGCTTGCCGCATAGCCCCTGTTTTCCCTAGCCGTATACTACATGACCGTTTGGTCCTTGCTGCATAGCAATCCTTGGCCGCATAGGCATGGCCCTTGACTCCCGGGCCGCATGGGATTCTGATCCGGTTCTGGCCGCATAGAAGGATCCTGACTTACCCAGCCGCATAGATGTGCATCCACCTACTGCCGCTCATAGTGCCTTTTGGCTGTTTCTTGTCCCGAATTGACATTGATTGTTACCTTGACTAATGATTGATCATGCGTTCCTAGTTGGAACTAAGAGACTGGCTAGTCGTCTTATTGAATTGAATGAGACACGTTCATGTATGAACCATGAACAATTGTGATCGACTAGCCGATCCGAACATTGGCATATGGACACATGTTGACTTCTATTTTTCTACAAAAGCAGCATGTACATCTTACAGTCAAGGCATGATTATTCTGTGGCTAGATTTGATTGTTGTATTACGCTATGTAAGACCTATAATCCAACCGTACGGGCATCGTTGTAGAGTTGTGCATATCGTACTCTGTACGAAAGTACTCATTCTGAATGACCATGATCCACGGTATGAGATTTCAATCAACATAGAGACTATTAAGCTAAATAAAATAATGATTGCATGGAGAAAATGGATTCTCGAGTTCTTACATGGCAGCCATCTTTGGGACAATTAGTATCCCGACATGCCGGCTGGTTCCCACAGATACTGCAAATCTGCCACACGGGCAGGAAATGGTATCTGCTTATACTGTTATATATACTGATGATGGGCATCCCGCTGGGACTCGTCTAATTCATGATTGGCGTAATTGATTATTGGATAGACTAGCCTTATACATAGTAAGAACTGAGGAATCCCTTATTACATACTTCCAGGACAACTTGGAACTTACAGTTAGCAAGCCGTAGTAGTTGTATTGCCGTTTACATTAATTTGTTTGTATACTGTACCTACTCTATTAACTACTGAAATGAGTAGAATGTCAGGACATGACGGGTCAACTTCTGTCCTTATTTGGTTGAAAAGTTGGCTTGAAGTGTCGTGATGTCGTGCGAACCCCAGTAGCGAGCAGAGATCTATTTATCATATTCTTAACTCTTATCACTGGTTCCAATTCTTCATATCGTGCTTCCTTGCGGTACTTGCTATTAGAGGTCTAACCTCTCTGGTTTTGCATGGCCAGATTTAGAGCCAGTTTCCGAGGACTCAGCTTACTTCTACCTCCAAGATGGTCAATACTAGACTGATGATCGCAGAAGAACACGAGTGGGTTCCTTGCTTTCCTGCTCGTCTTACTACTTACTTTACTTATTACCGGTTGGCACCTACATGTTAGTTGGACTATCTTGTACTTACCTTTACATAATTGTAACTAAGTCAGACTGCAGCTGATAATAATTGTGTATACCTTGCCATATCATCTGGTTATGTTTTGTATAGCCAGATCTCAAGAACATTTTGACTGAGCGTTTGGGACGCCTTACTGCTTTATCTATATGTTCTCTATTATTGCTTCTTGTTTGAATGATTAAGACAATAGATGTTGATTGACCCTAGTGAGACTTTAATGTAGTATGCACCCCCTCGTCTTTTAGACAACATTGATCATATTATACGATATTATTCTACCCGTAATACGTAGCTGGCTGAGTCATTCCCCCGCTCTTCGGTATTCCGGTTCTGGGGTGTGACACCAAGAAGTTGGAGCCCTTTTACTACGAGCTTCATCGGATCATCTGCCACACTCTCTACCCCAAGGCCGACAACTACGATGCGATCACCAATGACGCACTCGTCTGCATGTATTTTCTGTACTCCAAGAAGACTTGGTCGTTTTTCAAGACTCTCCTCAACGCATTCTTCTCGGTCCTTCTGGCGGGGAAGCAATCCCTCAACTATGGCGCCTTCATCACCCTTATCCTTGAGGCCAAGGGTGTGGTCCTCTCTCTGCCAGTCGGACGGCGTTCCATCCTTTCTTGTCGTTTTCCGCTCTGCCCCTGGTGCATCAGCGTCTCGTGCGTCATCCTCCCATGAACCATCGGCCACTTCTCCTACAGCGCCATCTTCTGTGCCTCCTTCATCCGGCCGTTTCATGCCGCTGACCCAGCAACATTTTGACATGCGCATGGCTCAGGCGAAGGAACAGATGAGGGCCAACACCCGCGGTATTGGGAATCTTATCCAGAGTTGCTTCCATGACTAAGCTTACTTCATCCAGGGGATTCTTCAGGACCGAAATACTTATCTGGATCTTAACCTTCAGGATCCTCAATACCAAGGCTCCGCTTCTCTGACCCCAATGCCTACGAATTCATGTACCCGGATGGCGTGGATCCCTTCGGTGCTTTTCACGATACTCAGGGTGGGGAGGACGATGATCCAACGGATGAGTAGTTGCGGGCTCCTGTTGGTGGTGGTCGAATAAAATTGGTGTCGTTTTAGTGTTTGTATTTTTGAGGTCCTTCGGGGACCATTAGTTATAGTTTTATGTCTTGTGTGGTCCTGCAGGGACCGGTTTCTGTCTCACTATGTCTTGCGTTACTCTCATTAAGGAGAGTTTATCAGTCTGTTTTTTTATGGAGTATCCATCATGTACCTTGCTACTTTCAAATCTAATATATGCATACTTTTGTTCTCTTTAAAGCTTTCATTATTTATCGCTATATTTCTTTATTTTCCATCTTTGATTAAGTGACAAAGGGGGAGAAAACGTATTGAGGGGGAGTCGTCTACATACGGGGGATTCACTCCCTGAAGATGCTCTTTCTCTGTTTTGTCAATTATCAAAATGGAGGAGATTGTTGGCACAGTTTATTTTGATAACATTAACAGCATCTTCGTAGTCTAGTTTTCTGTGAATTTCAGCTAACAGATAATCTTTCAAAGCTCTCCTACAAAAAGTTTTGTCCATTCAAGCCGAGTCATCAAAGCCTTATGGACATTCCTAAAAGAAGACTGAAAAAAAGACCAGCGCTCCTTAAAGACGGCTCTCAAAAGATTCAAGATTTCGAGTCTGTACAAGGTCTAGGTCTTTCTATATAAACACCTAAGGTTGGATGACAAACATAAAGCTCTTCTATTTTTCAGTCAAAAATTAATGTCTAAAGAAACGACATACCTACGGTATACCGCTGTGTAACGACGGTATACCGTTTCTGAGCCACAAAATATTCTGTGACGAACTTCGGCATACCGACGGAATACAACAGTATACCGACGGTATACCGTTTTGTGAGCCACAAAATGTTCTGTGACGAACCTCGGCATACCGACGACATACTACAGTATACCGACGGTATACCGTTTTATGAGTCACAAAATGTTCTGTGACGAACTTGGGCATACCGACGGCATACAACAGTATACCGACGATATACCGGTTTGTAAGCCACAAAATGTTCTATGACGAACATCGGTATACCGACGGCATACCGCTGCATACCGACAGTATACCGCTTCATCTGATTTGATTTTTGAATGGACAAATACTAGCATTAAATGCTTCCAACGGATATAATTATTACAGTTACTGTTCCGAACGGAATGCTGACGGTATGTCGGTCCATACCAATGGCATGCCGTCTGGGTTATGTTCAGGAGCATTAAATGCTACCTACTCTTGGTTTTATATATAAATGGATTCCTTCCTCCATTGAAGGTCATCCACTTAAGCCATAAATTTCTCAACAACCAAGAGCTCCAACATTACTACTCTATCCAAGCTTTTAATTGTCATCCAATCCAAAAGTGCTAGAGTATTCAAGAGTTGTACTTTTCGATCTTCAAGTGTTGTAGAAGATCAACAGTTTCCTTTCCTTTCCTTCTAAAGTTGACGAGCCTTCGTAAGAAAACTCGTGTGTAAAAAGTGGCAAGTTTTTCGGATCCAAACTCGTGTGTACTATTTACTCAATAGTGGATTTAAGCCGGAGAGAGTTCCGGGACTGGATTGTCTCTAGGGAGGAGACCAGGATACATCGAGTGTTTGATTTTCTCACTCTTTCTTATTTTAATTCAGTGATATAGCTTACTTGTGTTTAGTTTTATTTTATTTCCCTATTCACCCCCCTCTAGGGTTCTACAAGGCTTTTCAATTGAGTGTTATATCTAACCCTTCTGTAAAAACAAGGAGGAGATCCCCTACCTACAACTTACAATACATCCATGAAATCGTTGGACAAGAAAAATACAAGTTAAAAACACGCTAAGTCCATATTGTATTTTATTTTTAATATAAAAAATATTGCAAATGCGACAACATTTGTTGCCACAACACTAAGTTACTAGTGTCAATCCAACTTGCGCACATAAAAAATAAATAAATTGTAACATTCTTTAAATGTTGGTTGGTTGCCTAAAAGTGGGTGATAAAAGTGTCACGATCCGCTACCCAAATTGTTGGGCCAGGCCGAGTCATGTCCAGCCTACGCTTGAGATAAAGCGTAGTAAGCTGTTCTAAAGATAACAAGTTAAGACTAAAATGTGCTAACAGTTCTATATGTAATGAAGAGTCATAAATGTCACAAACACAAAAGTCGTCTCGTATATCAATAAGATCCAAGTACAAGTCCAAAATGTAAAGCTGGATACAGGTCCAGTTACAAAATATATAGTCTAATACATGACTACTCTCAAAAGTCCAAAGTAAATAGACAATTAGACGAGTTTCCCCGCAGGTAAATTCTCGTAAGACAAGACATGGTCCTCGGCAGTAACTCCATAATATGAATCACAAAGCAACTCCTCCTCAGTAAGTATACCTACAACGTTATCCTGTCAGGACAGGAGCAAGTACTGATTCTAGCAAACATATAATACTGATCATGTGATGGAAATAAATAAAATGATATATCTTGTTTATCTAGTTTTAGATACATTTCATCATGGCAATATATATATTTGTTTTAAAGTTTAAAACTGTAGTAGGTGAGTGATCAGTCAATAGGTAATCAGGATGTACAGTGGTACATATCAATTTTCTGAAGTGTATATACGTACCCTTAACGGCATCGGTGTATGTCCATACACAAACGTGGGATCAGACATACGACAAAGTTACATATAGAATGTAACAGTGCTCGGTAAATACATACGGAGAAGGGGGTCATGATCACGTACACTACTAACAGTTTTTTCTTAACCCGTTGTTTAAACAAGTGAGAGATATGAAAACTGTCCTAAGCATGGTAGAGACTAAAAAGTAATACAACATGTGAAGATTTAACTTGCTACCCCAAAGATCAGCATTTAACATGGTTGGAAAATCACAGTTTATTGATATAGCAGTATGTAAAGTTTGTAGAAGTACTTGCCTTTAGCAAAGCAAAGCAGTGATAGAAATGCTATAGAAGCCTGGTGACTCATCACTGCAGAAATAACACATAAACTTAGTTTTTATACTAAGTTAAACACTAAGATCTACAATAGTTGTGTGATACGACTTTCTGACTGGACACCTAGCCAAATGATGACT
>JANAVB010016797.1:0-90000 GCA_029216955.1 Iris pallida | reverse complement strand
GGTGTTTCATTTATCATTTCCAGTTCGAGGGTACTTTTGTCATTTTGAATTTAATTGAATTTAATATATATTATTTGGAATTTAATGTATTATTAAGAATGGTATAATTTTAATATTATTTAATTGATTGCCATATTTTGTGATTAGCCTAACTTGGTTTGGACCTAACCTATATTAGTCATAGCTAGTCTTAGCTAACCATGGTTAGTGATAATTAGTATTATTTAGATTTATTAGAATTAATGTAATTTTTAGTGATTTTTAGTATAATTGATTTTGGTCCTATAGTTGACTTTGACTAGTGTTGACTAGGAGACTAACCTAGGTCATGACTACTTGGTTAGGTTAAGTAACCTTAGCTTGACCTAAGTTAGTGATGTTTAACCCATTAGAACTTATTTGGAGAGATTAGGAATTGATTAGGCTAGAATGGCTTGTGACTTCATAAGTCATGACTAATGACTTAAGCCTTAAAAGCCCATAGGCCCACACCATGGAACCCTAGCCCTTTTCCAATAGCCCATGGCTGGCACATAATCCCCCCTATTTAATGTTCCTCAAAGTTAGGGCTAGCCTCCATTAGAAATTTTGCAAAATTTTAGAAAGAGGTAAGTCTCCATCTTCATTAAATCCTATAAAATCCATTTCAACTCCTTTTTCCCCCAAACCAATTGCAATAGGTTCTAATTTTATTCCTCTTGCTGCTGTTATTGAGTAATTTCAGAGTTTGGGCAAATTAGAGGAGTTTGGCTATCAAGAGGAACACCTCACTTTGGAGCTTTTTGAGGATTTTGATACACATAGGTAACTTTCATTCCACACCATAGAATTCTGATTTTATTGCATATCTAGGGAGCCCTAGGCCTAACCTAACTGTAGGAATAGGAAACCCTAGATTTCGTGTCCAATTCGTGTCCTAATTGGACACGTATCAGTGTCATGGTGCATGTGTTTGTCGAAATGCCCCAATGGGCATTTCGAGTGATTTTTAGGAATCTATTTGAACAGGAAATTAGGTTTATGTGTCGCTTACGTGTTTCATGTGTCTTTGTGTGGTTTTCGTGTCATGTCGAGTCAGCACATACACGTGTACACGCTGTCGCACGCGTGCGTGCACGGGCAGTTGCTTGCCCTGCTTCACGGGGGACACAGCCCGCTGGACACGCCACCTCGACACGTAAAAATTGACATGTGACACGGGGCTGACACTGACACGGGGTTCCCCAAGTTTTAGAGCCCCACGTGTCGTGTCGGACACGCACGAGCTCCTGCATCGAATTTGCACTGAACCGAGTGCTGTCAATTTCGTGCACTGATACGCGTGTCCTATCTCACGCACACGTGTCGTGGACACGTATCAGTGTGTCCTAGTCCTAGCCCTAGACCTAGTCGACACTTGGACACGACCACGAGGTCTGTGTCGTGTCGTGTCGTGTGCACGAACACTGTGAACACGTGCACGATGATTGTCCTGTTGCACTGTGTCCATGTTTTGTTTGGGTTTTTAAATTGATTGGACACGTTTGTGTCCACTTGGGTGGACATAAACTCATCACATGATACGTGCATAATATGTATATATATTACCAACCTGTGGTGTGGCATTTTAGCTCGATTTTGTGGTTGATTTCTCAGTTTCCCATTTTTTTTTTCTGATATCCTTAATATCAGTTATTTTTCTCTGTTTGTTCCAGATTTTCATTTCAAAATTGGCAGCTTATTTTAACCTATTCTACACTGCTAATTGCATGGTTTAAGACCTCAAATTGGTTCACCTATATGTTATCTAAGTGTATGATAAAATTGGGTTGAATTGGTTTTGATTTGGGGTTTAAAACTGGAATGTTGGATAGGTACTGTTTAAACTGAATTCTGTGAACTGTTTTTGATTCAATGTGTTAATCTGAGTTTGATGGACTGTGAAATGTTTCTTCAATGAGTTAAACCTGAGTATGGTTGACTGAACTGGGTTTAGGTTCTGTGTTAAACTGGGTGTTGATAGGGACTGTTAAACTGGAAGTTTAGTTGAACTGTTGAATGGTTTTCAATATATAAACTGTGATATGGGGTTCTTCACTTTTCTTCACTGTTTTGCCTAACACCTACACACACAAAAGTCACCCACACACACATGTAAACTGGGAACACAAGTAACACTCACTAATTAACACACACACACATGTATACCACTCACATGTCTATGTGCCTCACTATCACACACACACACACACAAGTATCATTCACTGATTTTCACTCACCTCACTGTTTAGCCTATGTTCACTGTTTTCCTCACTAATTTACACACTCACATGCCTATGTCTAACACACAACACTTTTGCCTCTCTTGACACTAACTCTATCACACAACTCTCATGTACACTAACCTACACACAAGTGTCTCTAACACACACACATTAGCATATACATGTATGCTCTCACACTCATTTCCTCATATCACACACACATACACATATGTTTCCTATTCCCTATGTATGAGTACCCATGTATATGTATATATATTAGATATAAATATGTTGGGTGATATAAACATATAGTTAGCCTATATGTTATGTATTCCTATATTTGATTATATTAATATAGTAATATGTGTATTATTTAAATATAGGTATAGTCTTTTGTAGATGTGATTTATGGTTGGCTTTAGGCATGGTATAGCCTATGGCCTAGTCTCTTAGCCTATGGGTGTATTGTGTGTCTGCTTGACTAGTGAGCCTAGATTAGACTTGTGTAGTCTTGTTAGACTTAGAATAGCCTTGTTAGCCTAGTATAGACTAGTTTGACTTAGGTTTGACTTGGTTGACCTAGTTTGACTTCTAGGGTTGACCAGAGTTGACCAAGAGTTAACTTTGGTCTAGATTGACCTAGATTCATGTAGAATGCATTGTAGTGCATCTTATTACCATTCTGGACTTGTTGTGACTTGTGCTGTTCTAATAGGAGCCAGACAGCACTCCTCGGACAGTATATATTCTCCAGATTCTCGGGTTACAGGCGAGTACATTCTCTGATCATTTCATATCTTGTTTAGGATTATATTCCTGCTTTAGATTACTTTACATTGTCACGCTCCGATCCCGCAGAGTCCTTTCGTCCTCGCTTCGGACTCTGTAAGACCGTTCGTCCTCGCTAAGACGTGATGCCGTACAAGCCTAAGTTGCGCTTGCACAAGGCCATGTACCTGCACAACACAACTAGTCAAGCAAAAACACACGCACGCACCCATTAGTTAAGCAAAACACACGCACGCACCCATTCATTGCAGAAAACCAAATATTTGTATACAGAGATTTGAAATGGAAATACTTCTTTTTATTGATAACTTGATAGGAATACAAGTACAAAGCTTTGCAAACTCAGAGTGCCTTATATTTTGGCTACATAATTCTCTTTGAAAACTCTCTTTTGAAAATAGTCGCAATGCCCATACATCATATCCCTCTATTAAATGCTAGAAATAAAAGACACCTTCAGAAGAAAAAGAAACTTGAAACTTGACTGGAATTGAAAGGTAGCTTCGAGGCAATCCACAGCTCTACTGGGCTAGACGAGCTTCGGTGCCTCACTTGAAATCCCCCTATCTTCTTTTGCTTTCTGAAAAGGATGCCCACAACGTGGGTCAGCACACATCATGTACTGGCGAACGGCTCTTCGCCGAAACTCATAAATATCTGCACTAATTCAATATGTGAAGCTACCATTTACTAGTGATCTTTCTACTTGTCTAGGTTTTTTTAACAGTTCATAAGAAACATGACAGTAGAACTATTTATAACCAACTTACCAACGCCGACAGTCATCCCTGCATAAAACAGGTTAGCACAATTTGCATATGAATATAAGAAGCATACTTAACCATCATCGTTCATTGTTAGGCTTTGTATTAAGGATTTGTTCACATGCATGTCCTAACTACATGGTGGTCCATGGGCCCATCCCCCATGATTAGCCGCTGTGACTCAATGGTTCAGCTCGTCGCTAAGGACACAACATTCCCGAGGTGTAGCATTTACCCCGAGGTGCTATTACAATCTCTCCTAGGCCGATCGATCCCAGGTGTCCCCAAAATCGTCGAGAGACTATTACCTTGTTAACAAGTTGTCCGAGACCAATGTATGACTTGATCTTTCTATCAGATAAAACCTAGCAGTGCGACAGATAACGACCAGTTCATAACTAGCCTTAATCGTTCGGTCTTTCATTTGCATTCAGTTCTCATTCGGTCATTCGATATCATTCAATAACATTTCATTCCTTTGTAGTCATTCGTTAGCATTATTTTTTTTTCTTATCTTTTGTTATTGAGGTATCGTTGATCACAGGAATAAGGCAACAGAGTGGACTAGAGATCATTTTTATTAGGGCGTACAAATAAATGCAAGCCCGGTTAAAGCAACTCACCGAGATGAATCTTAGTTGAGAGAAGGAGGGGCTTCACGTGCCGTTCACGAACAATTCACGCGGCCTACATTGGCACCAACAGTTGATTAGCATACTTCGTCTCTTTCTCTCAAGATTCGGAATGAATGCGAAATGCGATAAAAGCGAACAATGAAAACCAATCATCGAAAACCAACACGAAAACGCATTCATCAAAACCAAGCAGCGAAAGAAAACATCCAACAAAACTCTTGGATTCATTTCAATAGAAACCAATCCATCAATTGGAAAGGTTCATTGCATTTCATCCGTGATCAATCGATACCGGCAAAGGTTTTCCCCAAACACTCAGTTCAAGACTGAGTCAGCAAGCCGTGGGTATTACATAGTGGACCGCGAGGAGCGGGGCACTACATAATAACCCACTGAGAAAAAGTTTTGTCCTCAAAACTTAAGAAACAAACTCACCTCTACTATTGTTGCATTCTGGATCAAGCAACGTAGAGAGATCATAGACGTGCACCGTCGCGATGTTAGCATTCCGTAACTGCTGATTGTGCGGATGGTCTCAGAGCGGCTGTGGGCCTGGCAGCTGCCCACGCTCTTCAGCGTCGTTTCGATTCTGAGTCGTTCTATGCTTTTTCGGGCAATTCCTGACGGTGTGGTCCGGGCTTCCACAGCTGAAGCATGATCTGTTGGCGAACCGACAGACTTCTTTGGTGTGCCCGTGGCGGCCGCAGTAGGTGCACTCAGTTCTCCTGTGCTGATCATTGTCTGTCTTACTTTCTCCTTCAGTCTTTTTCTCTCCGTCATGATATCTCTTGGCGGGCTGATTCCGAATGTACTGCACTTTATTGGACGCCTTCTTCAGACAGAACTGTTCCACCTGTAGTGCCGCCTCAAAGGCCTGAGAATATGACCCACATTCTCGATTCAGCACACTCAGTTGAATGTCATCATTCAGACCTCCAACGAATCGATTTATGCGAGTCTGCTCGGTGGGAAGCATAACAGCGGCAAAATTTGCCAGCTTAGCAAATTCAGACTCATAGTCCTCCACGGACATATCTCCCTGTTTCAGTGTGATGAAGTCATCCTCCATCTTCTTGCTCATGGCTGGAGGCAGATATTGATCCAGAAACACCTTTTTGAATAAGGCCCATGAAATCTTTTCATTCCTAGCCGTTGCGAGAAGCGCCAGCTTCTTCACCTTCCACCAATCCTTTGCCCGCAGCCGTAGGAACAGGACGACACAAACTACCTTTTTGCTACTTGGAACTCCTACGAACGCGAATAGACTCTCTATTTTATCAATCCAGTCCATCACCTTGTCGGGTGACGTCCTGCCTTCAAATTCTGGAGGTTTTGCATCTAAAAAGTCCTTTGGCTTAAAGGAAGTGTGCCTTTGCGCTGGCTGGGGCTCGTCACCCTCCACGGGCTCAATCTCGGGCGTTCCCGTTGGTTTAGTCGCTGCAGTGGTACCTCGATTTGCCGCAAGCGCCGTGGCAATTTGAGTCAAGGACTCCAACTGTTTCTGTTGGACCTCTATTTGGGACTGTTGTATTTGATTGCGTTCCTCATTGTCCTGCCTTTGCAGTTCCAACAATGTCATGATCCGTTCTATAGGATCTATCGAGAAAGCTGGTCGAGTAGGGGCCATTTCTCTACAAAAGAGTATAACTTCTGTCAGTCTCATAAAATATTATGGACTTATTGTATGGGGCATTGGTTTTCATAACTCAAAATCGGGACTCTTTTGAAAGCCATCAAAATACTTTATATACTTTTTTGAAAACGATATTTGTAAGAGGCCAATGACGTAAAGCCATGCTCTGATACCACTTTATCACGCCCCGATCCCGCAGAGTCCTTTCGTCCTCGCTTCGGACTCTGTGAGACCGTTCGTCCTCGCTAAGGCATGATGCCGTGCAAGCCTAAGTTACGCTTGCACAAGGTCATGTACCTGCACAAAACAACTAGTCAAGCAAAAACACACACACGCACCCATTAGTTAAGCAAAACACACGCACGTACCCATTCATTACAGAAAACCAAATATTTGGACACAGAGATTTGAAATGGAAATACTTTTTTTATTGATAACTTGATAGGAATACAAGTACAAAGCTTTGCAAACTCAGAGTGCCTTATATTTTGGCTACATGATTCTCTTTGAAAACTCTCTTTTGAAAATAGTCGCAATGCCCATACATCATATCCCTCTATTAAATGCTGGAAATAAAAGACACCTTCAGAAGGAAAAGAAACTTGAAACTTGACTGGAATTGAAAGGTAGCTTCGAGGCGATCCACGGCTCTACTGGACTAGACGAGCTTCGGTGCCTCACTTGAAATCTCCCTGTCTTCTTTTGCTTTTCTGAAAAGGATGCCCACAACGTGGATCAGCACACATCATATACTGGCGAGCGGCTCTTCGCCGAAACTTACAAATATCTGTACTAATTCAATATATGAAGCTACCATTTACTAGTGATCTTTCTACTTGTCTAGGTTCTTTTTAACAGTTCATAAGAAACAAGACAGTAGAACTATTTATAACCAACTTACCAACGCCGACAGTCATCCCTGCACAAAACAGGTTAGCACAATTTGCATATGAATATAAGAAGCATACTTAACCATCATCGTTCATTGTTAGGCTTTACATTAAGGATTTGTTCACATGCATGTCCTAACTACATGGTGGTCCATGGGCCCGTCCCCCATGATTAGCCGCTGTGACTCAATGGTTCAGCTCGTCGCTAAGGACACAACATTTCTGAGGTGTAGCGTTTATCCCGAGGTGCTATTACAATCTCTCCTAGGCCGATCGATCCCAGGTGCCCCCAGAATCGTCGAGAGACTATTACCTTGTTAACAAGTTGTCCGAGACCAATGCATGACTTGATCTTTCTATCAGATAAAACCTAGCAGTGCGACAGATAGCGACCAGTTCATAACTAGCCTTAATCGTTCGGTCATTCATTTGCATTCAGTTCTCATTCGGTCATTCGATAGCATTCAATAACATTTCATTCCTTTGCAGTCATTCGTTAGCATTCTTTCTTTTTCTTATCTTTTGTTATTGAGGTATCGTTGATCACAGGGACAAGGCAACAGAGTGGACTAGAGATCATTTTTATTAGGGCGTACAAATAAATGCAAGCCCGGTTAAAGTAACTCACCGAGATGAATTTTAGTTGAGAGAAGGAGGGACTTCACGTGCCGTTCACGAACAATTCACGCGGCCTACATTGGCACCAACAGTTGATTAGCATACTTCGTCTCTTTCTCTCAAGATTCGGAATGAATGCAAAATACGATGAAAGCGAATAATGAAAACCAATCATCGAAAACCAACACGAAAATGCATTCATCAAAACCAAGCAGCGAAAGAAAACATCCAACAAAACTCTTGGATTTATTTCAATAGAAGCCAATCCATCAATTGGAAAGGTTCATTGCATTTCATCCGTGATCGATCGATACCGGCAAAGGTTTTCCCTAAACACTCAGTTCAAGACTGATTCAGCAAGCCGTGGGTATTATATAGTGGACCGCGAGGAGCGGGGCACTACATACATGATGCTGACACGTTGGAAACACGGATTAGTACTATATGGATCTTGTTGGGCGATGTTATCCCCTTAGCGGATACATCGGGTATTCGTGTTCGTGTACTTTATCGTGAACATCGTGTACTCCTTGTATTTGTGACATTCGTGTACGAAATGTGTGAATCGTATATAATCATGTATTCACATGACCTTCGTGTACAATAATATAACTGAGCTAGATCCTTGTGTATTGATTGGGGCGGAGGAGTAGAAGTGGTTATGTATTCAATCCAGTAGATTACTCGTATACAACCTCTGTAGATTATCGTGTACAACATCGTACCGTCTACATAACCATCTTGTGCTCTGAATCACTAGCACTGTTAGTTCTCTATATATTGTAGCTATTTACTTACAGTCTCTCTTTTTATCATGTTATTTCTTCAGATCCTGTATCTTACTCTCTAGCATGTTTATATTTCCTAACCTGTTATGATTTTGTTGAGATGTACTGTACTCGCTTCCGTCCTGACTGGACCTGTTGAAAATTTTACAGTGAATGATGAGGCTCTGGTGTCTACCCCTCTTGGTGCAGCATTAGACATCACTAGTGACTTGGACCTACTAGCAGTGGATGACACTCCTTAGACTAGGATTGTCTTTACTTTCTTGGATCACTGTATATAGATTCTGAGATATTTGGGATATGTATTTATTTTAGACACTTAGAATTCTGGATCGTATTCTGTGCTTTCATTCTGGATATTTATCTATCTATTTTCATCCTGTTCTACCTTAGTTGTGATTGAGATATATTCTGTTATATCACCCCCATTCGGGGAGTATAACTGTTTATTACCTTTAACTATTAGATGTTGTGACCTAGGACAGCGTTCTACCGCCGATACTGCGACGTAGGCTGGGCGTTGTTACGTCTCGTGCCCTTACTCTAGGGTGCGGATCGTGACACGTTTTTAGTGGTGGCCCATGCATGTCGAGTTTATGTAGTGGTATTCGAACTAGAGTATCACTACAGCCTGCAGTAGGATTAGGATATTTTGAAGGTACTCAATCACAGTTAGGATTCCTTGAGAGATTCCTGGGACGACCCTTGAGAATCTTATTTAAACTTCAAATTGAAATCCTTTTCCTTGTTTTGTTCGCTCTCACTCCTTGATTATTGAATTTGATTTTGATGAATCGTTGTTGATTTTGATTTTCCTATCGAGATGAATTTTATGGCCTGGGTTACGATATTTTCTGATAACATATGTTGACGGGAATAACAGGGATGGTAAAACGTCTGCTTGATTATGGAACCTGTAGTTTATCACAACCATATTAGCTGGCGTGGCGGAAACATAGAGACCTGACTTCGGATGTACGTATCTTGGTTATGAGATTTGGAATTTCTCGCAGCTATACTAGTCGGCATAGCGAGAATTCCAGACGACATGATTATAGAGGTGCATGCCCCAGATATGGAATCTATCGTTTATCGCAGCCTTGCTTACTGGCGTGGCGAGGACTCTGAGTAACGTGATTTTGGACAGACGCATATGATTATCAGATTGTATCTTGAGAAGGTTTTTAAACATATCATCTCTATCGTACCCTTCTATTATTATAAATTGTATTCCATCATCAAATAGCTTAGGAGTAGGAGTATGAGTAGGGGTAGCTTAGCTGTTATTATAAATCTAGTGTAACTTCTTGCTATTTTTTTCCTAATACAATGAATCGATGATTTTGATAGACCTTTACTTGGATTTGATATATTATAGCTCTGGTTTCAAAATGGTTCCTTCTTTTAAACAGATAAGCAGAATAGATTTTATCATTATTTCCTTCTTGCCATTATTTCTTGTATTACCTTAAATTATATGAATATAGTGGACCCAGATGCTTGCCTGACACGTATGCATGCTACACTTGATTACCAACCTATCTAAATGCATATTAACATGTTTGATGTTAATTTCTCAAAATCCTAATATTTCTATTATAGTACAGTATCAGTGACTAGTTCTCTGTTTTTCAGATTAAATTTGTAAATTAAATGTAAATTTCATGTTATTAGTCGTTGTTTACATCACTGCACATGTATGTTATATATAGGGTTTCAAGTTTTAGAGAAATTAGTTGAGTTTGTGTTGAATTTGTCAAATCTGAGACTGTATACATATTAAACCTTTAATCCTGGATTCTAAGTGTTTAGTTCAATATGCAGTTTTAAATTATAATGTTTTGAGCCGTATACATTGTTGTGTGTAGGTATATAATGTTAGGTTCATACTCTTACATGTTAGGTTGTGGTTGTGGTAAACATTGAGTTGGTTTTGATGTTCGAATTTCTTCAAAATTTTGAAAACTGAATACATGTTAATATTTTTTTTTCATTGTTTTCAAATGTGTAGTTCAATTTCAGATCTAATATGTAATGTTGAGCTAAACTGAAAGATCGAACCCTTATTTCAAGTTTTAACCCATGTACACTTGACACTCTACACTAATGTTCACAATTGTCATGAAAACCTAACCCTTCATCTCTATGTTATGTTCACATAGCTATATAGATATATATATATAGTTATGTATACATGTTATAATGTATGTAGATGCATAATTAAATCTCTACCTCTCTATACATATAGATATACATATATATGGTTAGCCATGCATGTTATGAGTAAATAGCTTGTGCCTTGTAGACTGCTTAACCAATATGCCATGAATAGTGTAACTTGATAGCTATAGTTGAGACCCAAATCCTCCTATACACTTTCATGTATATTTCACACAAACCACATAACATTTACATAATGTTAGCTTTTCTTTCTCTAACACTCTCTCTTTCTATATATATTATATTGTGATTGGATTCAATGCTATTGACTTTCGTTCCTCAAACTTTTGGTTTTGTTTTTTTAAATAGTACCCCTTTTAGATGATTAGTAGTTAACTTATTTTATTTTTGATAATTACCAGTTTTTATATAGGATAGTAGACTGCCGTACAGCCTTAATGATTGTTGTGTTTTTATCCTTTCCAGTATGGCACACATGACCCGAGCCTGTCGCCTGAGAGCAGCTGCAGCTACTGATAGTATGCTTCCACCTCCGATTGCTCAGGAGGTAGTGACCCCTCAGGCTGACCCAAGGGTAGTGGCACCTCCCGCCATCGAGGAGGTCTTAGCATCCTCACCAGAGAGTTTCTCTCCACCACCTGTTACTCAGGAGAGAGTGGCAGTCTCATCTGAGACCAAGAGTCCTTCCCCGTCTCCTTCTCTGCCTCCAGGAGCGGTATTCCATACCCTCGGCATGTTTGTTTCCTGACGGAGCTCAGATATCCAGACTTCTCCGGGATGTATTGGAGACACAGAGAGTTCAGGCTGAGATCCTGAAGGAGCAGGGCCGCAGGATCCAACTGCTGTGGGATTTGGTACATTCAGGGGGAGAGCCTAGTTCTAAGAGGACGAGGAACAGTGTATACCCAGAGCCCCGTGAGCACCCAGACTATCAACCTAGACCAGCCTACCCAGTCCAGACTCCTGTGCAGCAGAGGCCAGCTGAGAGAGTGCCTACCTGCACCTTCTGTAAGAAGCCTGGACATGTATGGGGTTATTGTAGGAAGAGAAGAGGGGTGTGCCTGTTATGTGGGTCAGCTGCACACAGGCTGCGAGACTGTCCTGCTGCACTTATCCCAGGTAAGACTCCGCCTTCGGGAGGGAGTTCCACCCACTAGACCTAGTTGGAGGTGAGTCTTTGACCTATATCTTAGCCAGTCTTTGAAAATTGATGCACCCTACCATATTGTTGTATGTTTTGATACCTTATGATTGCTCTTGATCTAATATGACTAGAAAGGCTAGATGAGACCTCAGACTGATACCACTTACCAAATCCTATATGTTATCCTTCCAATTGCATGATTTAGATAAGTTCTCTTTTGACCTTGATTGTTTGGGTTTAACCTGGAAGGGGTACGATCATCTTAATTTCGAGGACGAAATTTTTCTAAGGTGGGTAGGATTGTAACACCCAGTTTTCCAAATGAAGGTAATTTTGAAATTTTGTAATTTTAATCTTTTAATAATGATATTTTAAATCATGATATAATTTTGGTAATTTTTAAATCATTTTAAAACTATTTTAAATCATGACTTATGATTTTGGTGTTTTGATAGTGTAACACTAGAGACAGCTTAACCTAGAACCTAGCCATGTGATTAGGGTGTTTCATTTATCATTTCCAGTTCGAGGGTACTTTTGTCATTTTGAATTTAATTGAATTTAATATATATTATTTGGAATTTAATGTATTATTAAGAATGGTGTGATTTTAATATTATTTAATTGATTGCCATGTTTTGTGATTAGCCTAACTTGGTTTGGACCTAACCTAGATTAGTCATAGCTAGTCTTAGCTAACCATGGTTAGTGATAATTAGTATTATTTAGATTTATTAGAATTAATGTAATTTTTAGTATAATTGATTTTGGTCCTATAGTTGACTTTGACTAGTGTTGACTAGGAGACTAACCTAGAGACTAACCTAGGTCATGACTACTTGGTTAGGTTAAGTAACCTTAGCTTGACCTAAGTTAGTGATGTTTAACTCATTAGAACTTATTTGGAGAGATTAGGAATTGATTAGGCTAGAATGGCTTGTGACTTCATAAGTCATGACTAATAACTTAAGCCTTAGAAGCCCATAGGCCCACACCATGGAACCCTAGCCCTTTTCCAATAGCCCATGGCTAGCCACATGATCCTTCCCCCTCTATTTAATGTTCCTCAAAGTTAGGGCTAGCCTCCATTAGAAATTTTGCAAAATTTTAGAAAGAGGTAAGTCTCCATCTTCATTAAATCCTATAAAATCCATTTCAACTTATTTTTCCCCCAAACCAATTGCAATAGGTTCTAATTTTATTCCTCTTGCTGCTATTATTGAGTAATTTCAGAGTTTGGACAAATTGGAGGAGTTTGACTATCAAGAGGAACACCTCTCTTTGGAGCTTTTTGAGGATTTTGATACACATAGGTAACTTTCATTCCACACCATAGAATTCTGATTTTATTGCATATCTAGGGAGCCCTAGGCCTAACCTAACTGTAGGAATAGGAAACCCTAGATTTCGTGTCCAATTCGTATCCTAATTGGACACGTATCAGTGTCATGGTGCATGTGTTTGTTGAAATGTCCCAATAGACATTTCGAGTGATTTTTAGGAATCTATTTGAACAGAAAATTAGGTTTATGTGTCGCTTACGTGTTTCTTGTGTCTTTGTGTGGTTTTTGTGTCGTGTCGAGTCAGCACAGACACGTGTACACGCTGTCGCGCGCGTGCGTGCACGGGCAGTTGCTTGCCCTGCTTCACGGGGGACACAGCTCGCTGGACACGCCACCTCGACACGTGAAAATTGACATGTGACACAGGGCTGACACTGACACGGGGCTCCCCAAGTTTCAGAGCCCCACGTGGCGTGTCGGACATGCACGAGCTCCTGCATCGAATTTGTATTGAACCGAGTGCTGTCAATTTTGTGTACTGATACGCGTGTCCTATCTCACGCACACGTGTCGTGGACACGTATCAGTGTGTCCTAGTCCTAGCCCTAGACCTAGTCGACACTTGGACACGACCACGAGGTCTATGTCGTGTCGTGTCGTGTGTACGAACACTGTGAACACGTGCACGATGATTGTTCTGTTGCACTGTGTCCAGGTTTTGTTTGGATTTTTAAATTGATTGGACACGTTTGTGTCCACTTGGGTGGACACAAACTCATCACATGACACGTGCACAATATGTATATACATTACCAACCTGTGGTGTGACATTTTAGCTCGATTTTGTGGTTGATTTCTCAGTTTCCCATTTTTTTTTCTGATATCCTTAATATCAGTTATTTTTCTCTGTTTATTCCAGATTTTCATTTCGAAATTGGTAGCTTATTTTAACCTATTCTACACTGCTAATTGCATGGTTTAAGACCTCAAATTGGTTTACCTATATGTTATCTAAGTGTATGATGAAATTGGGTTGAATTGGTTTTGATTTGGGGTTTAAAACTGGAATGTTGGATAGGTACTGTTTAAACTGAATTCTGTGAACTGTTTTTGATTCAATGTGTTAATCTGAGTTTGATAGACTGTGAAATGTTTCTTCAATGTGTTAAACCTGAGTATGGTTGACTGAACTGGGTTTAGGTTCTGTGTTAAACTGGGTGTTGATAGGGACTGTTAAACTGGAAGTTTAGTTGAACTGTTGAATGGTTTTCAATATATAAACTGAGATATGGGGTTCTTCACTTTTCCTCACTGTTTTGCCTAACACCTACACACACACAAGTCACCCACACACACATGTAAACTGGGAACACAAGTAACACTCACTAATTAACACACACACACATGTATACCACTCACATGTCTATGTGTCTCACTATCGCACACACACACACACACAAGTATCATTCACTGATTTTCACTCACCTCACTGTCCTACTCACTGTTTAGCCTACGTTCACTGTTTTCCTCACTAATTTACACACTCACATGCCTATGTCTAACACACAACACTTATGCCTCTCTTGACACTAACTCTATCACACAACTCTCATGTACACTAACCTACACACAAGTGTCTCTAACACACACACATTAGCATATACATGTATCCTCTCACACTCATTTCCTCATGTCACACACACATACACATATGTTTCCTATTCCCTATGTATGAGTACCCATGTATATGTATATATATATTAGATATAAATATGTTGGGTGATATAAACATATAATTAGCCTATATATTATGTATTCCTATATTTGATTATATTAATATAGTAATATGTGTATTATTTAAATATAGGTATAGTCTTTTGTAGATGTGATTTATGGTTGGCTTTAGGCATGGTATAGCCTATGGCCTAGTCTCTTAGCCTATGGGTGTATTGTGTGTCTGCTTGACTAGTGAGCCTAGATTAGACTTGTGTAGTCTTGTTAGACTTAGAATAGCCTTGTTAGCCTAGTATAGACTAGTTTGACTTAGGTTTGACTTGGTTGACCTAGTTTGACTTCTAGGGTTGACCAGAGTTGACCAAAGTTGACTTTGGTCTAGATTGACCTAGATTCATGTAGAATGCATTGTAGTGCATCTTATTACCATTCTGGACTTGTTGTGACTTGTGCTGTTCTAATAGGAGCCAGATACCACTCCTCGGACAGTATATATTCTCCAGATTCTCGGGTTACAAGCGAGTACATTCTCTGATCATTTCATATCTAGTTTAGGATTATATTCCTGCTTTAGATTACTTTACATGATGCTGACACGTTGGAAACACGGATTAGTACTATATGGATCTTGTTGGGCGATGTTATCCCCTTAGCGGATACATCGGGTATTCGTGTTCGTGTACTTTATCGTGAACATCGTGTACTCCTTGTATTTGTGACATTCGTGTACGAAACGTGTGAATCGTGTATAATCATGTATTCACATGACCTTCGTGTACAATAACATAACTGAGCTAGATCCTTGTGTATTGATTGGGGCGGGGGAGTAGAAGTGGTTATGTATTCAATCCAGTAGATTACTCGTATACAACCTCTGTAGATTACTCGTATACAACATCGTGCCGTCTACATAACCATCTTGTGCTCTGAATCACTAGCACTGTTAGTTCTCTATATATTGTAGCTATTTACTTACAGTCTCTCTCTTTTTATCATGTTATTTCTTCAGATCCTGTATCTTACTCTCTAGCATGTTTATATTTTCTAACCTGTTATGATTTTGTTGAGATGTACTGTACTCGCTCCCGTCCTGACTGGACCTGTTGAAAATTTTACAGTGAATGATGAGGCTCTGGTGTCTACCCCTCTTGGTGCAGCATTAGACATCACTAGTGACTTGGACCTACTAGCAGTGGATGACACTCCTTAGACTATGATTGTCTTTACTTTCCTGGATCACTGTATATAGATTCTGAGATATTTGGGATATGTATTTATTTTAGACACTTAGAATTCTGGATCGTATTCTGTGCTTTCATTCTGGATATTTATCTATCTATTTTCATCATGTTCTACCTTAGTTGTGATTGAGATATATTCTGTTATGTCACCCCCATTCGGGGAGTATAACTGTTTATTACCTTTAACTGTTAGATGTTGTGACCTAGGACAACGTTCTACCGCCGACACTGCGGCGTAGGCTGGGCGTTGTTACGTCTCGTGCCCTTACTCTAGGGTGCGGGTCGTGACACTAGGGGTCACCAGAGTTAGGGTTTCGACGAGGTAAAATGGGGTGGAGATGGGCTGGGGTGGTCGAAAAATAAACTAGGGTTAGGGTTTCGGGGTCGGGGAGTATTTATAGGCAGGATAGGGCGGTTGAAGTGGGCTAGGTCGGTGTCGCGGTAGCGGTCGCCGCTCGGTCGTCGGTCGTCGGGGGCAGGTGAGAGAGAGGAGAGAGAAAGAACGAGGGGGGGGGGTGATGGGAATTTGCAGCAAGGCCCCCGAAGTTTGGGGCTTTGCAAAACAACCCCGCGCCTATCGGTTTGCAAATTATTATTTGCAAACCGTAATTAAAATAAATCATATATTTGCAATTTGATATTAGAACAAATTTAAATATTACAAAATTATATTAAAACAATTCAATTAATTACAAAATGATATTTTTTGAATTAAAAATTATTTAAAAATCAATTAAAAATTCTAGAAAAATTCCTAATAATCATACTAATTTATTTTAAATATATAAATGCTATTGAAAATTATAAAAACTATTTTTAAAAATTTAGGGGCTTACAAAAAGTGACCATTCATTAACAAAAATTCTAGAGGAACTCATTAGTTTTTTATTTTTAAAATTCGGTCATTAATAGTCGTTGGATTACATGCACATGAGTCTTTATTTTCTTTAAGAACCTAAACAGAAAAAGCCAGGGATATAAATAGAAATAATAATAATACCACGTGTCATCAGACGTCACCCTATTGCAAGTTCTATTTGAGTTTGTGTAGTCCAATTAATTCATTAAAAGTGGAGTTCATTTTCATTCACCCATAAAAACTACAGTGAATGTTCATCCTTCTATTCAAAGGTTGCTATGTGTCAAACTAGTGCTCAAAACTACTGTGGATGTTCACCAAACAATTACTAAAGTGGTTTTAGGTTGTATGAAAATGATAGATGACAACCTTTAATTGGAAGGGGGAACATCCAACCTAATTTTGTTGGGTGAATAAATACTCTTAAAAGTGTATGTTGTAATCTCACTTGCAATGTAATGTTTGGTTGATTATTAAAAGTTTTAAAGTGAAAATCGGACTAAAAGAGCACTTTTAATGTTATAAAATTTTATTTACTGTTTGCAGTTTTTTTTTCCCTTCCGGACTTCCGTTTCGTCCCCCTACTTGCAGCCAAAAACAGGCCTCATAAACAAAGGCCTAAACAGTGGGCTGTTAGTCAATGGCAGAGGTTAGTCCGAGCCCGGCCCAGCAGTGGTTCCTATAATTGTCTCATCGTTCGCAAATTAGGGTTTCCTCTGCGGCGCACCACCCACCTATTCCTTCCTCCGGTTCAGCAGCAATGGCGCCGACGAAGAAAACTGTATATTCACTCTCTCTCTCTCTCTTCCTCCTCCACTTCTCCATCTATGCGTCTATTGATTGTGCGTTGATAAATTGCAGAAGAAGACGACCGAGAGCATAAACAACAGGCTGGCTCTGGTGATGAAGAGCGGAAAGTACACCCTCGGCTTCAAGACGGTCCTCCGATCTCTCAGATCTTCCAAAGGTGCTTCCTTTCGATTGCAGTGCTACTAATCTCGCCATTGTTCTGATTACTGATTAAATGTTTTTAATCAAATTTCTTAACATCGTTAGTTTAGTGACCCACATACAATTGTTCATGATTCCGGAATTATGTACAAGCTAGTAGGCCCCGGTCATTTTCTGATCCAGAACAACCAGGCCTTGTTGCATTCCGCGAGGAATTGACAACGGTTTTTGCACATTTTTGGTGTATTTTGGACTGTTGGTGTCGTGTCTTGTCCGATACATGGGATAGTCATGTCAGCAGTTTTTGGTGTCGGTGCTTCCTAGGGATTCTTGCAGGACACTACCTATGAATAACATTTGATATCCTAGCTTATGCGCGGTGGTGGACCTGGAAAATATTTTCAGCTCCCCCTTGGGTGATAGTCCGGCCCTGCTTATGAATAGATTGATTCTTAGAGTTTAATGACAATATAAACTTATGGTGCTAGGTGAGTATTGTTTGCACTTTGATGTTGGATTTTTGACACGGTCAGTGATGTGTATGATTTAACAGAATTTTCATCATTTCATAGAAGCATTTAGTTGGTCTTTATATTAAGTAGCTTATTAGGAACATTTTGTATTTTCTTGATTCATCTTTCAGCTGAAATCATTAATATATAATCTAGCAGTCTGCCGTTATCAGTGTTGTTAAATGCACCGCCTAGGTGCCCAAAAGGCGAGAGGCGATGTTTCAATGCTTAATCGAAAGGCATGCAATATATCTTTTCTAGGCGACTCCCATACGAGAAAGGCGCCCGTGGCATTATTAGGTGAATGGGTAATTAGGTGAGTCTAGACGTATGCCTAGTTGTGTTGGGTGTTCTATGCAGTTTTTTTGGACTTTTTTTGGGTTTTATTATATGTTTTATGGACTTGTTTGGTTTTATTGGGTTTTAAATTTGCATGTTTAAGTTTTGAAGGCATAAATAGTCATCTTTAAGTTTTAACACTACAAGTGTCTAACTAAAAAGACATAAATCAAAAAAGAAAAAGGGAGGAGAATATTTATTAACAAAACCTATTAATCAACGAGGAAGAAGATTTCATTTTCGATGATGATACTGGTGATAATGTTCAAGATGATCTCTTAGACTTGGATGATGAAGATGAATGAGGGATGACTGAGTAGGAAGAAGAACTATAAGTTATGTCATTTAGGAATGTGTATCATTGCCTCATTGCTTATCTTATGTTTTTTTTTTTCGTTTGAACAATTTGTGTTCTATCCTAATGACTTATATGTGATGCTTTTGCTTTTAAAATTTAAACTTAATGTTCTGTTGCATAGACTACTTCTTTATATTGTTAAGTTACTTTGTTGTTTTCTATTGGTAGTTTGGTATTTTTTTTCCTTTCTTTTGTTTAGTTTATTGTCTAAAAACTCAAGTTTGATGAGTTTTTAGGAATATAGGTCTGATCTGGATAGCCAAACTGTACTCCATGAAAACTTGCACAAAAGAGATTTGGCAAAGAGAACTAGTTTGTATTGATCTAGACGAACTTGTATTTACAGCTCTTCACTAAGCCTTACAACGTAGTCGCCACACAAGTACAGAGAATCTGAAAAAGTGTTGATGGAAGCTTGATCAGCTCACATCCTTTGCTCTGTTGACGATCCGAACTTAACTTAGAGGGAGGATGCTCTTGGAAGATGAAGGAGACTTTCTTTTGCTCCTCTTTTGCTCTCTCTATGTATGTCTTTTTCTCTCTTTGGGATCAGTCCCTTGAACAGCCCTAGCATTGGTTATTTAGTGTCCGTAGGAGATGGCCTTCTTTTGGGAGTCGTGAGACTGCTCACTGGTTTGCGGCAAACACAGCCCACATTCTCCATTATTCCCGTGGACGTAGGGCTACGCGGTTACGCCCGCTATGCCTGCGAGGCTTGAGGCCATCATGGACCATGTGTCCCTTTTAATAAGCGCATAGTAGGGACACACAGGAAACTGTCACAGTCGAGGGAAGCCGCGACTGTTGACTTGGTCAGTGAGCCGCGTCTTCAGCTGACGCCGGAGAGATGTGACGTGCCGTGAGAGATTAGTCTGCGGCAGAGTAAGGTGCTGTTTGGAGAGCGCCACGACAGTTGGCTACGCTGCGGTTTGGAAAGCTGCAACATGGGTCTCTTGGTTAGACTGCGACTGATGCTTGATGTTTGGAGAGCTTAGCAAGGCTGCCTCCTTGTTTGTGAGGTCGCCGCGGTTTGAGGTTCGTCTGATGACTTGACTGACTCCATTTGACTACGACTTGGGACACTGTCACTTGGAGCCACGGTTGGACTTGGACTTGGGTCGGAGGCTATCTTGGTTAGACCGCGACTGATGCTTGATGTTTGGAGAGCCGCAACAAGGATGCCTCGTTTGTGAGGTCCCCTTTGTTTGAGGTTTGACTGACTCCATTTGACCACGGCTTGGGATAGTGTCACTTGGAGCCGTGGTTGGACTTGGACTTTCTTGTCCATGGTTTGAGGTTTGAGGTCGCCGCGGTTTGAGGTTTGTCTGATGACTTGACTGACTCCATTTGACCACGGCTTGGGATAGTGTCACTTGGAGCGGTGGTTGGACTTGGACTTTCTTGTCCTGCGCGTAGCTTGTGTGATGTCTCTTTTGTCGCAGGGGTTTGTCCATTTCTTGCACTCTGTTCTTCAATATTTTGAGTGCCAGCAGTAACATGAGCTTCAAAAGTGACAAAATATGTTATGAAAAGATAATTTTAGAAGTTGTCCAAGTGGTGCTTTTCTTCTCTGGGCGAGGCTAGGCATGCGTAGGCGTTTCCAGGCGAGGCAGCACGCCTAGGAGCGCCTACAGCCTTTTAAAACACTGGTACTAGTAACTAGGATCAAGACTGTCAAATTTTGATATGTATCATGTATTTATTCGTTGATTATCTGATCATTTAACTTATTGTATTACTTATCATTTATCATATAGTATCGTGTATCGATGATACATTATTATATAGAAATTTTGATTGTAAATGAATATAACTTGGAATACATTTATTAACAATTCATCAAAAAGTTGATGATTAAGAAATACAAAAATAATAGTACTATTACATATTATTCATGAGTACATCATAACATCAAAGAACTTGATTCCGAAAATCAGTTCGTTGTACTCGAAACAAGTCTGTCCTACATTCTAATTTCTAAAATTGTATGACATGTTACCTAAAAATAGAGTTAGAAAATGACCCCAAAATCCATAGAACATGCTTTAGAAATCCAAAAAAAAGTGAGACATACTGAAACAACAGAAGAATGTATTTTTTAGAAACAACCAATTGCAAGAGTTGTTGATGATGCTGGAGATACTAGATTTCATTACTGAAGATGTTGCATGTCGTTGTTGTTGAAGTTATTTGAAGCCAATACAGGGCATCGAAAAGGAGACACATCCAAGGTGGTAGCACAGTGGAAGATGCTATTTGGACCAAAGAAGTTGAAAGAGTTCCAAAGGATAATATATGGTATTCAAATCGAGTTTTAGAGTTGTAAGGTGAGTTATAAACTTAAAAGTCAGCTTTAACCCGTTTAGATCCAGGTTACTTGATAATTTTGTATCAATTGACTATATGGGTGATACATATCATATGACTACTGTATGGTAAGATAAGTTGTCTCATTCATATCGTTTAACAAGCAATCATAGCAAGTCGATGTTTGACTCGGCACTATGACAAATAGTCCAACCCTCCACCTTTGCCATATATTCCATATATTACACTAGATATGATTTTCATGGAATATGATTCATTCTCAGGATGCCTTGATGGTAGGCACGGGAGACTCAATCTCGTGCTAAAGAGTGTGGAGGTTCAAGCCCTTTTCAAGGCAGAATATTGATTATATGTATCGTGTATATTAAGCACCGTTCTAAAAATCGGCCTAGGTGGTGCCTAGACGCTAGGCGCCCGATGCCTGTTCGATGCTCGCCTAGTGTCCAATGACCTCCGACTATGCATATTTTTTGGTTTTATCGACAGTTTCTGCAAATTTTAGCAGGATCTTTAATATAATTTTTATAAACCGCCTAGAACTAGGCGGCCACCTAGGTGTGATAGACGCCCGTCGTCCGCCCGACTAGCGCCTAGCGACTTTTACAACCTTGATCTTAAGATACTATAAAAAAACTTAGAACCCTGAGAACGTATAGCCCGTCAAAGGGTCCACCTTGTGTAATCCTAGCCTTCCTGATTAAGTTGGTCATTGGTGCAACATTTTGCATAAGGTCCATTTTGGGATGAGATCTTGAATTTGTATTAGGACTTCTTCACGACTCTTTGGCTTCGTCATCCTGATTCAGTTTGGCTAATCATTTTTAGATTTAGCGACAATATGACTAGCAACGCCACATGACCTGATTCAGTAATTTGGTAAAGGTAGCTGTTGATCACTAGGAGATCCTGTAAATGCAAGATCAAGATCTCAGTAGCTATAAACCTGAGATGAATAGTGTTCCAAATATGTCCAGTTGAGCTCCTTGTTAGCAATTCGGCAAACGGAAGAAATTCGGGACGACAAAAGTACGAGTATAAATCGGCTCAGTGCAAATAAAATACGTTCAAAAATTCGGTCAAATATTCGAAAAATGAAAATATTGAGGTTAGAAACTTCACATTCTTAAATATGTTGTCAAATTTGGTTAATTAAACGGGTTCCCAGCATGTTTATTGTGCCAAAATTGTCAATAAGTTACACAACACGTTTAAAACTTCGCATGCTTAAAATTTACGTACTTATTTGGATTTGTCAAAAGTATGCAAGTATTGTACGTTTATGACGGAAAAATTCGCTTATAATACGAGTTTTATTCGGGTGATTGCTAACAAGGGTTGAGCTAGAAAACACAGAAATCTTTAGTAAGAGCTTATGTGTTGTTGCTGGTAGTCTGGATAAAACGTCTGTTGTAAAGGGAAGACCACAATGATTTCTTTTGAAGCCTTCCTATTTTAGAAATTCTAGCACAGGGTCTTGAAAGCACGAGTAAACAACTTGCAGAAGTGTTCACATAGATTCACATGGAGAAATTTAATCGTACAAATGAAATTCCTCTCGGGAGTAATACCTGTTGCTGAAACCTAATGCTTTGAAACAATCTCCATTATGGAAATACTTTGACCTACATCCTGGTGTTTATCTGGGTTATTCAAATTGATAATCCGAGCCATCTTTTTATGGGCCTGGTTGTCTAGGTAAAATGGCCTAGGCGGGAGTATCATGCTCTGTGGTGCTGGAAATTATAATTCCACCATTGCTACTTTAAACATAGATACATGTTCCTGTCTTACCATCGTGGTACCGACGCTTGCAACTAGGAATCCAATTAATATCTTGAGGCATGAAGGGTAGCCAGTGGCACACAACATCTATTGCCACAAATATTGTGATAATTTGTAGTATTCTTCAAGTTGTAGAACAAAATTCAGGTTTCATACTTACACAGAGGTCTCTGTTAGACTTTTATATAGAAGCACCTAGGAGACTTTCTCCTCATTGAGTAAAGAGAATGGATGGGTGGACTTGTTACACTTGGTTTCTTTTCATAACATGGTTATTACTCATGTAATTGGATGACAGTCTAGGATGAGGGTGGGTGTTAGAGAGAACAGAAAACTAGATTAGGGAAGTTGCAAAAGCATTAGTGATAAAATTCTTGGATTGTGAGAAGGTGAGGGAAAACACTGAAAGTAGCATAATGAGGGATTGACCAAGTTCCGTGACGGTTTAAAGAGGGATTGGACTCTACCCCTATCAGATAATTAGTGTGAGAATGCCATATAAGTATGTGAGATTGGTCCTGTACTTAGATAAATGGGTTTTCGTTTAAGCTAGTTAGACCTAGTTCAGTATCATATTTTACAAAATTTATCGTGTAGCGTTCCAACAAGTAA
This sequence comes from Iris pallida, assembly GCA_029216955.1. Classification (NCBI taxonomy): domain Eukaryota; kingdom Viridiplantae; phylum Streptophyta; class Magnoliopsida; order Asparagales; family Iridaceae; genus Iris; species Iris pallida. The sequence goes on along the minus strand of JANAVB010016797.1, from coordinate 66,316 downwards.
AATCAAAGCTGACAGCTACGACTCTTGCACGTTAAGCATTGAGTGACTCTATGGTGTAAGCGTATTTAGCAGTTCTATGGTTTGTTTGAGTGCTAATTACTTCAAGACAGATTGTGTTGGCACATGATGTGTATAATCAAAGCCCAGTACATTATCAGATAAAAGTGGGTTTTGGGTTTTGGCTCACGTGCACACATACACGTCCAAAGAACGGGTGTAGGTTAGTATTATACCCATGTCTTTTTCCATGAAATATCCGTGGTGACTTATTAAAGATGGAGAACATTTGCTAAATGAACGTTGCATTAATTAGTCAACATGGAGATCTAATGCTTATTGCTCACTAAATATCTTTACATTTTTTTGTGAAAAAATTGTCTGCTTTGTAATTTGGGAGTTTTCTCATTCAGGTTAAATGGTTAGCTGGTATGATCTGCTGTAGAGGCTTGTTCTCTAGCTCTTTGACTTTTATATACGAATATGTTTTCTTACTATTGCTAATTCTACTAACATGGCTGTTTTTATGTTGGACCTTGTTTTCTCTGTTTCTCTTTGCATATGATTTTGATAAGTCAGTTTCTCTAATTGGCTGTTTGCAATATGCTTCACTTAATATGTTGTAGGCCTCCTATCTACTGCTATCCCCTTGTTTATGTGGATCTCTTTTCTATCCTTCCTGTCTAAAATCTGTTTGGTTAGCTTTGCATTCCAATGCTATTATTAAATTGAGAATCAGAATCAAACTTGAAAATTACTTTGATCTCAGTTCTTGATTTTTTTTCCTTTTAACAGGGAAGTTGATCATCATTGCTAACAACTGCCCCCCTCTCCGCAAGTCTCTAATTGAGTACTATGCAATGCTGGCAAAGGTTGGAGTGCATCATTTTAATGGAAGTAAGTTTGGCCCTCCTCTAGACAATAAACAGCTTAATAGTAACTGATTATGGCAACCATTATGATGTTCTTCTTAGATCCTCATTTTGGTTGGTTTTGTTTTCTTCTGTGCACTTTCGTTTTTAGAGCAAGTTGGTCGTCGTACTATGTGCTGATTTTGTAGATCTTACTTGATAATTAGATAACGTGGATCTGGGAACTGCCTGTGGCAAGTATTATCGAGTGTGCTGCCTTAGCATTATTGATCCAGGTGAGATTTAATCAGAACTCAGGCTGTTTTCATGGTTTCCTTTGCTTTGTCAAGACTATTTTTACTGAATTAATTGTTTGTGTTTCAGGGGATTCTGATATCATTAAGACCCTCCCCGGTGATCAGTGAGAAACATTTTAGGGAGATCATGCAGCTCTGTAGTTTGTGCGTTGGTTACTCAAAGACAGATGTTAAGTTTTATACCAAATGTTTTGCTTAGGTTTCCTATTACTATTTGCTGTCCAATTTTGATTCATGTCAAGAGAAATTATAACCATTAGAGAGATTAAATCTGTTTGATGTATCAAGCCTGAGCTACTTTTCTCTTTTTAAGTTCTACTGCTGAGCCATTTTACTTTCACGGTATGAGCATGTGAATTTGCAGTTTCGTTGAGAGCACTAGTCCTTTGGGACCTGGGTTGCTCTGTTGTAGGATTGTGCCGAAAAATATGTCTTCAACATTTGATGTGCTTTGTTGTAGAGCTTAGTATGAGGAATGACCAGGCGTTTGAGCTTTTTAAAATGTGGTTTTAGACTCTATTTTTGTGGTGATTTGAGTTATTTAGAAGTGATCACTTGAAGAAATTGATAGTTCACATATTGTAGCAACGATTTGTGGAGAGCTTTTGATTATAAATTAGGGTTATTTCTTCATTCTGATCTTGTGGTTTCTGGGGAATGAAATGTCCAAAGCCTTATTTGTATCTGGAGTGGCTGCTGGTGACTGGATTGCCAAAACATTGATGGATTTTCAGATGTTTAATCCGTAGCTATCAGCTACCCAGTGTCTTCATAATTGTAGCATGCGATCATGGACAGCGCATCTATGTTGATTAGTTTGAATGAAATGATTAGAATGGGAAAGCTTGGATATTTTCAGCCAAAGGAAATGTTAGGCTAAATAAATAAATGGAACTTCTACAAATTTAAAACTGTAGCAGAAACTAGCCATAACCGAAAACTAAATCGAAGTTAGCTATAATTGAATAGTCGATTTTGTTTACTTGATTGGTTTCTTTTAATGTTTAATGGACTCTACCCAAAGCCAGAATTGTGGTTCAATTATATTAAAAAATCTATAATTTTTATATATGCATTTGTTATATTTCAAAGTTGGGCTAATTATTAAATTAGACTCTAAAATATATTCATGAATTGTTATTTTCAAAATATTATAAAAAATATACACATTTTTAATTATAAAATATACATAAAATTACGTAAGTCTTATTCGCGGTAACCCAAAACCAAATATTTTTTTATTAAAACCAAAACCGAATATCGAATATATCTTATTTGATTCAGTTTTTCTCACTTCTTCACAATGGCTACAATCTATAAGTAGCAAGCAAATGAATAAGCAAATGAATACAACTTTCCAATTATATACCTATGTTTCATCCAGATTTTTTTACGCAAAAGGATTAACAACAACAAATCATTTATCCCAAATATTATGGTCGTCCATTTCAATCCTCAGCTCAGTTGAGGACACGGAGGGAACAATAAATGTTCATAGGATCAGTCTAGAAATGTTCTGTTAACATGGAAAAATATCCAATTATAAGTTATGAAATATAGTATCTGTGACACCGACACAATGTCTTCCCCCGTGATTACCCAAATATAAGTTATGAACTTTAGTCTAGAATCTATGTAACTAAGTGAAGGTCCCAAGGTTCCACTATCTACTAAGTTGTTGATTACAATTTATTATCATAAAGTACCAAATGGCATACTAAGACATTTAGTTGCATGCAATTAGATTTTTCTAGAAATTAAAATATCTAGAAAATAGCTTTTCTAAGATCTTTAATCTATTTGACTCAAAATCGATAATCCGGTGAAACTAGTTAATACAACACCTAGATTATCAAACCATGAGTACATATCAACTTACATAAGGTCCATGGGATCGAATCAACCTATGTTTTAACCGTCTAATTAGGGGGGCAATACGAGTCCTGAAATGCCAAATATCATGGATTGGTCTGATTTGGTTCGGCCAAATCAAACCAAGTCTGGCTCGATTGAACTGGGGATGTGCTTGAAGGTAACTCTAGAGGGGTAACAATACGTATTGCTCGAATACTCGTATGGGTTGTTATGTTTTATAGCATACCATTGCTCATGTAGGTGAGCTTTTATGCATGACCAATAGTCAAAGAAGGGGGAGGAAAGTGGAAGGGGCAGGTCGAAAGAGGAAGATAGGGGAACGGTCGAAGGAGTAGGAAGAGGGAACGGGAGGAGGAAGGGGTGACAGCATGGAGGAGGGAGGGTGAAATTAGTAATTTTAGTTTTAGACGAGGAGTAGGTAGGAGAAACATGGGAGCAAATGTTAAAGAAAATCAATATTGTTAGATTTAATGAAATAGTATCTTTTTCAATGAGTTCAATTATTTGTAAAAGTTCTAAGCAAATATCAAAATTTCGAGAAAATTCTAAATAAAAGGATTGCTTAAACTTATTATGTTGCACAAATATAACACGGATATCGATAAAGAATTAATAATTATGGGTTGGAATCGGATACATGCAATTTCAAATAGATAAAAGTAATAATCACCGATGTTGCGTGAGTTCGGATACATATACGAGTACAGACACAATTTATCACTCCGCAGCTAGTGAATTCTAAGATTCATCTACTAGAATAATGAATATATTTTTTCACGCACATCCATTATGCGTCTCGAGAGATTGACAAGGTAGAGATTAATGTTGCTATTCGGAATTTCGATTCCTCATGAGCGATTGGAATTATTTAAACTTTAGGTTCATGGTGTGATCTGGGCCGGGTTCGGCCGAACCCGCCCGAGCCCGTTGGAGGCCCGGCCCAGTTCAGCCCGCTCCAAGTCCGGCCCGAGCCCGCCCAATAGCCTTTCCGGTCCGGGCTGGGTTCACCCGCCCGAGCCCAAGCCCGGCCCGGCCCAGACCGGTTTTTTTTTTTTTCTTTTTTTTTTTTTTTTTAAATGATGAACGGTCGGCCCGGTTCAGCCCGGCCCGGTCAGGCCCGCCCAGGTCCGAGCCAGGCCCGGTCCGGCCGGCTGAACAAATTTTTTTTTTTTTTTTGAATAAGTGTTCCCCTTTTACCAAAATAGTCCCATTTTTTGACCGTTTTATGACCGTTATAGGGGGTATTTTGGTCTTTTTGACCGAAATGACCAAAAACCCGTTACAACAACTATATTTTGAGGGTATGGGGGGTAATTTGGTTTCCAAAAAATTCTATAAATTGGCCATGAAACTCTCATTTCAAACACAAACAATTCCATCCTTCTCACAAAAAAAAAAAAAAAATCCTCCTCCATCCTTAAGAAGATTTCAAGAAAGTTGTGCTCTAAGTTCCGGCGATCTACGACTTCCCGATCAAGCAATTTCGGCGATCTACGACTTCCTCTTTCTAATTGATTTTTTTTATTTACATTTTCGAAATAGTTTTTCTTCCTCCATCTCTCTAGTTTTTTTTGCAAAAAACTCATTTCTTATTAAATTTTAAAAATATTCAAAATATTCAAAAAATTTAAAATATTCAAAAAATTTAAAAACTTCAAATATTCAAAAAATTTAAAATTTTTAAAAACTTTTAAACTTTACAAACTTTAAAAACTTTTAAACTTTAAAAACTTTTAAACTTTTAAATATTATTAAAACTTTATTAAATACTTCAACAACTTTAAACTTAAAAAACTTTCAAAAAATACTTTAAACTTTAAAAAATACTTTAAAACTTTAAACTTAAAAATTAAAACTTAAAAACTAAAAAAAAAAACAAAAAAACTTTAAAACAAAATTTTTTAACTCTGCCTATGACAAACAAAGCTTGTCTTGCCGGTCCCAAGCCCGGATAAAAGAGGAGGAAAAAATTAAAATTAATTTAATTAAAAACACAAAAACTTAGACTTTAAAAAAATAACAAAAATATTAAAAAAAACTTAGACTTAAAAAAAACACAAAAATAACAAAAATAAAAAAAAACTTAGACTTTAAAAAAATAACAAAAAAAACACAAAAACACAAAAATATTAAAAAAGTTTAAAATTAAAAAAATTAAAAGTTAAAAGAATATAAATGTTAAAAAATATAAAAGTTAAAAGAAAAAAAAAACCACTAAACCGGCCGGCCCGAACCCGGCCCGCCCACGACCCGGACCGGACCGGCCCAGCCCTACCCAGACCGGATCACTGGGCCGGGCTGGGTCCCCTTAACTTGAACCGGGTCGGGCCAGGCCCGGTCCGCTAACTGAACCGGTCCGAGCTGGGCTCGGACCAGGCCCGGTCGGACCGAAATTTTCAGGGCTCGGACCGGTCGGGTTTAGCCCGGATCACACCCTGACTTTAGGTGTAAGGACAAACAGTCTATACATAAATGTGCATGAACCAAATACACATGTATGCCTTGATGTCTATGTTTTGTATTATTGTAGGTTCATGTTGATCTACTGCATTCATTGACTGGTTTCCTAAATTCAAGAATGTTAGTCTTCGAACAATTACGACAATGTAAATTCAAGATGCAGAAGAATTTTCATAGTTCTTTGTTTATTTCAAAAGTTCACAGTTGAGCTAGAATTTGAAAATGAAAAGGGATAATAACATAAGCAATAATAGCAATGCACTATCATTTTTGGTTGTCTTTTTGCATAGTTTGCAGTATCGGTCGATACCGATACTGTTTGGCATCTTCCAATCCTACACTGACCGATACCTATACTGACCGATACCGACATTTGGGTCTCTTTTCTAGTCAATTCGGCAAAAAAAAATTGAATGAAAAAGAACAAACAACAAGGGTGTAAAAGCATGGTAAAGTTGTAAAGACATGTAAAAGAAGAAATCTTATCTATAGCAGGTAAACCAATCCGTAAGGCTGACTACTATTTCATTCAATTTTCAAATCTACTAAAATACAACACATGAATTACTTAAAATTATACCTAAATATATGATTTTTTTTTTTCTAAAATGTTAATAATTTATTAATAACTATTTACTTCCGATTCCGATACTCTGGTCCAAAACTGTTGATAGTGTTGATTTAGATACTCATTGGAAGGGTCCGATGCTCATTCCGATACCGATATTGAGAACTTTGCTTCTTGGGGTTGATCGTAGAACGCTTTTATTGAATTAAACAATCATTATACACTACCATAGTAAGGTATATTGACTCCTTATTATTCCTTATATTGACATTAAGATCTTGTCAGTGGTTGATTGCAAATGTTGGTACTGACTCAAAATCTTGTGTTGACCGAAATTACAGTAAACTGGCCATATTCTTCTTCAATTTCCAAAGATCTCAAATACGTGACTATATAATTTTACAGGTAACTTTATATTTCATCCAAGTTCTAAGTGATTGTGATTGCCACGTACTGTAATACTACGCAACTCCGTATGCATGGCACCAAATTTCGTGTAGGCGTCATCCATAATATCAAAAATTTACCCTTTATAGTCTATAGATGTGAACTTGAAACATAGACTAACACTTCCATATGTTGCAGGTTTGTAGCACCTGTGCCCAAAAGTTAATTTGTATCAGTGCAGCATCAGACCAGATTCACATATTCATAATACGACAAAATGGGGAGTCTTTTATTGCATCAAACCTAAGAATTACACAACCTTGTCACTCTATACAGAATTTGAAGAAGACAAAATATTTGTAATTTCTCTTTTGGCTTGTTAATGGATCCAAAGATGAAATCTTGAGAACAAGAACGCTGGGAACTTTGAAACATAAAATAAATTAGTATAATAGAGGAAGAAGGAACGATGGAGCAGGCATCACAATGTGGACACAACTATAAGAACCCTATGTGCATTGTCCTCCTCTCCATTGCCACTTAGAGAGGAGACTGCAGCAGCCATGGCCAACATCAAGTCCTTTCTCATCTCTCTCACCGGACTCGCCCTGCTTTCCTGCACATTTCGGGTAAGTCATCTTCTATCTTCCTTTGTGTTGTTTGACACAATTTTGTTGGTGAAGTCTAAGGAGGATGCTATCAGTTTTACCTCGCGTTGAATGGACACGGCAAAATGCCCCCCATATCCATATCGTATGCGTATCCATATTAGCGTCCGTATTCGTGCAACTTAGGGGATTACATTGTACATATTTCAAAACGTTCGTACCTCATACCTTATCGTGTCCTTATCTCTATCCGTGTCAGTACAGATAAGGACACAATAGCCGTATCATATCCCTATATCTTATGTTGCATGAAGACGTGTCATAACCCAAAATTTTATACATATAATTATAAATATTTTATTTAAAATATTCAAGTTTTCTTTTTTTTTTCAAAATCATTTATAATAATTACATGAAGTATTATTTTATATTTGCATTTGAAACCTTTTACAATTTATGTAATTTCAAATAGCATGGACACCTAGCCATGCTAGGTGTCTCCATGCATGTACTCAAAGGGGACATGTGTCTCCATATTGCTTTTATTTATTTTGTTAAAAAAAAAAAAAGAAAAAAAAGAAAAAGAAAAAGGAAAAGAAGAATATAATAGAGAGAGAGGGAGCACCCCTCAACCGAGCCACTCCCCCTCTCCCTCTCGGCACTCCCTCTCTCCCTCTCGGTCTCCTCCTCCCATCTTCATCTCTCTCTCTCCCTCTCCATCTCTCCTCCTCTCCATCTCTCTCCAGCCGGCTGAGCCGCGCCCGCCACCACCGGAGGCCACCACCGCCACTCCACTGCAGCCGACCGGCCGGCCACCCCGCTGGCCACCCGCGCCCGTCGCCGGTGTCACCCCCGGCCGTCCACGTCGCCGACCACCCCCCTCTCATCTCCAACTCCATCACCACCATCTCTATCATCATCTTCATTTCCATTATCAAAATCAAACCCTAACCCCCTTTTTCTTCAAAAAGGAAATGGAGAAGAAGAAGAAGAAGAAGAAGAAGGAGATGTTTGAAGAAGAAGGACATCCAAGTCCCAAAGCCCTAATCCCCCAAATCAATTTCCTCAAGGCAAGTCCTCATTCCTTCTCATATTTGGTTCAATTCAATAATGATTTCTTGTTGACACTAGGAATTTATATTCTGATTTTGGTTATTAAAATTAAAAAGTAATTGACATGGAACATAGAATATATGGACATGAATCTAGGAGTCGATTCATATAGAAATATATGGGTGTCAGTATTAATTTCTAATGAATTTATATTCTGAATTTTGTATATGTTAATAATCTTTCTATCAAATTGTATGTTTACATTTTTAGCTCATCAAATTCCTAATTCATATGTAAATTAAGGTTGTTGATATCACCTATACATAAACTTGAAATACTTGGTCTAGTTTAAATGAAGTTATATAGGTATTTATGTTTTATATGTGTTTTCTCGACACGTACGATTCTGTCCATAATTATTTTATACCAATGTTTGAGGCATTTTACTGCTACCTAGTCAAAACTAGTATATTTTGGACACCGGACATATAGGAGGCATAGGTATCAAGTTTTAGGCTTGTCATAGACTTTAAATCTCTTGGGTAACCTTGATTAAGGCCGAATACATGTTCACGTATCATGTTAATTTGGGAATTGATCAAACACGTATGGGTTTTCATTTCCTTGTTCTAATTAGTATGTGTTGCACATTCTATAAATGTCAGCATCACAAGTGCACCTTACACTTACACGCATGATTATGAAGATCTTTTAAGTCACAAAATTGTTTAATTTTAACTATAGGCTTATGTATAAGATCCTTGGGTATTTTGACTCTCTATATATTAGGTTATGTTGCTTACAATTAGAACTGCAAGCCCTCTCCTTCCTCCTCTTGAATTTGTTCATGTTGACCATTTAATTTTCTTGTAATATTATGATTTATGTTCTGAAATTCTTTGAAATTCGTGATAAATCCAACATCATGAAAAATATAATACAATTTAGGCTTAAAATTTGGTATGGACACAACCATGTACATATTGGACACAAGGTTTAGGACACAACAAGAACGTACTCTTCGAATTCGGAAAATTTTTGTGAATAACATAGGCAAGCTCTCCACAACCTTTCTTGTTATTTTCATGCCATTTTAATTAATTAAAATTCTGGAATTATTATCATTTTGAATAATGTGAGGGACCTTTGAGTCTAATATTTAATAGAAGGTTATTCACGAACACTCTACATCAATTTTGGGGTTGGCAATAATCACATGTATATGGTTTCCACATTTTTTTGCATGGATTGTAGTTGCATATGTTAACTTGGAATGAGGAAATCATAATTTGAACATGCATTTCAACTATGTCCATATTCATATTATATGCAATCATTGCACTTTAACAAGATTAATTTGTTAGGATACATCTTTAGAGTGGCTTTCCATGCAAGTTCACATATAGATACATGCATACTAATTTCAAAAGTACTTGGTCCACTATGTGGTTGTCTTTCATGAAAGTACATATAAGTATCTTCAAAACAAGGTTTATGAATTTATTATAAATCTGTCCAGAAATTAATTTGTGCTTAATTGACCCTCTTTATCACAAAATCATGGTTAGAATGGATATTTTTGAATACCGGTTTACTAGGTTAACTACGTGTTAACTTTCCAAGTTTTAAAATTGTTTTCTTATATCCTTAATAAGCTAAATGTAGCATATAGTAAATATTGAGTTTCTTAGCACCGTTTTAATTCTAATGATCCATATCGTCTTTGACTTATCTAGTGTTTAGATAAAGCTTATGAAAATCAAGTATAAATTGTACGCCTCCTTGCTCGCTAAGGTAAGGAAGCTTTATCTTGCATCTCTCTCTATTATATTGCGTGGTCCGGTGTTGAGTTGTTCCACCGAAGGGGTCGGCGTACCCAGTTATTATATATTGCGTGGTTCCGGTGTTGAGGGTTGCTCCACCGAAGGGGTCGGCGTGCCCAATATTTTATTCTGTGTTTATTGTTCTGGAAATGTTTCCGGGTCAGTAAATACAAGGAGACTCTGCCGAAATTTTTGAGAAATTCCGGAGATAGTCTTTTCCGAGCTTTCGGACTTTTAGGAATTTTTTTGACTAAAGTTCTAGATCATTGGAACCATCATTCTCCGGTACTATGACATCGGAGGGATTCTTGGAAATCATTGTCCAATAAGACACCTTGGAATTGCCTTGGCTCCAAATATTTTTTGGACTATATTAGTTTCGGCAAGTACGAAACTATTACTTGAATTTGACTTGACTTTTAAGACTCCCGTTTAAAGGATGGTTCCTAAGGAATACGAATGACTAGATTAGGTTGCATGGGGTTTGGGAGAGAAACCTGGATCACACCCGGCTGACTTCTTTGCAATATGATTTTACACTTTTCATACTGATCAGTCCCTGTTACGGTGTTCGTACGGCCGCACGATCTTCACCGGGGTGAGGCTTAGCTCACCTTCTTGTTTTGCAATGGGGCATCTATGCCCTGAGTTTCAGCTCAGATTACCCATTTGCATCTATCACATGTTTTGCAATGGGGCATCTATGCCCTGAGTTTCAGCTCAGATTACCCATTCGCATTAAATTCATTAGGCATCTATGCCCTGAGTTTCAGCTCAGACTACTAATGAATGGGTTCGATATTCTTGGAAAAGTTCAAGTCATACGAACTTCCTTTTATAGCTCATGATTCGATGATTCGAGCCAGAGGATTCGGAACTAACTCATGATGCTATCCTGGTTTAATCACATCAATATGTGATAGTACAGACGGCTGGAGAATCTAAGCACCACCCGTTTTGTACGAGCCTGATCCCGGGCCAATGGGGTTATTGTTGAGATGCTAGGCGTATGTGTGTGATCCAGAAAGTTTCTCTAAATTGCATTTAGGTCTAGAAAGAGCTTGCTTGTGTCCTTTGTGACATTATTTTAAGAGCTATTTTCCTCTTGACTAATATCTCAAGGTATGAGTTTAATTGTTCAAAATTACCCCTATTATGAATTTCGTATATCTTATCATTCCATGTTCATAACTTCCTCCTTTGACCGAGGACTTGCTTGTCGTTTCTAAACGACCTAGTATTTGTTCACTAGGAAAGACGACGCTCCTGCAGAAATGCTACATCTGCCTAATGGTAACAAGGACGAGGCGTAGACTATCTGGAGAATCTCAAGAAACGGCCAACAACACTTGGAGGACAGTTAGATGTAATTTATCTCTTTGATGTAAATAACTTGTATATAATGTACTCTGAGGAACAATTGATGTATAATAATTATAGTTTATATCAATGAAATGTACTTAGTAATTCCTTGTATTTTCCATTCTGATAATCTACGGGCGACAATCGCGAATATGGATACTGGAGTATTCGTATGTCGCGTAGCCTGGGGATGTTGTTACATACTCGGCTCGCCGTATTCTGGGAGCGGGGCGTGACACGTCTTTTTGTTGGTGGCCCATGCAGGTCTGCAAAGAATGGAAAGTACAGGGTAAAGGGGTAGGTTAAGGTTAAAAGTATTAGAAATTTATATAGGTTAAAACCTAGATTTCAATCACACCCTAGAGATTCTCTTAAGAATAATTACCTGAGGATAGGCACTATCGGAAATAGTAGGAAGAATTAATGATACTGCATAGATTAGTATCATTTGCTATGCTATTTGACCTACCTATTATGCTTTTATTTGGGATACTTGTGGAAGGTACTAACTTGGAGTTTTATTTGGAAAATCTAGGATATGATGCAGGCCAAGTTTTAAGGAGACCTATATAAGTAAGCTATAAACCTAAGACATTCTTAGGAAAAGTCTACAAAGAACCGTAGGTTAGGGAATATTGCACAAGTTTCATCCCTAGATTGTGTTTCATTCCGTTGTCCTATAGGTCCTTACTTAATGGATGTTCTATAGTGATTTCATATAATTAGGAATCCTAAATTGAGATTGCCATTACAGGAATATATGATATTCAGGAAGCCATGGGTAGTATAAGGATAGATATGTCTCGAAATTTTGGTTAAAATGAATTATAGAGAATTAGACGAGTATTCTTATTAAGAGTACATTGGTAAAAGAACTAAAAAAAAAAAAAATTTTCTTAAGGATCTTGTACTAGGTATCCTTAGTAAATCTTAAGACTTGATTTATCTAGAACTATGTATAATTAGTAATAGTAAAGAAAATAAGGACTGTCAATCCAATAGGCCAATGAGGACTACGGACTTCTATTTAGAGTGGGTATATTATGTCCTGTAGGATTGAAATATATACAAATATAGCTTAGAAGGGATATTGATACTTTAGTACTAGTAGTATCTTGTTTGAGGTATAGACATGATATACATATTATATATTATATATATATATATATATAACTTCTAAAGTATAGCTCGACTCCTCAGTTTTGATTTTTATCCATCCCTAAATCTTGACTCGTCCCTATCCTTATCAAATTTCATATATCTATCTTTACAAATTCTCAGCTTTCTCTCTAAATTTCTCAATTATCTTGTTTTATCCAAGGTTTGCCAATTTGAATCTAGAATTGTATCTTCTCTTTTAATCCAATTCCATTCCAGCAGTATCCCCGAGTTTTGGGGAATCGTCTTCTATCTAAATATCTAGATATGTATTTCCCACTTAGTATTTTATTGGATTTCTTGTGAAACAATATTTTATTGGACTTTCTGAAATTGAATTGCATATGAATGAAAATTTGTTTAGTGTGTCCAGAATACAAAATCTTTCAATTGAATTGTGAAACGAGAAGTTGTTGCAGCCATTCGGACTGGCCATCCAAATTGGCGAGGCACATATTCTCTAAACATGATTCAAGAAGTTAATAAAATTTCGGGGATCATGACATGATTACTTTCCGTGATGGATTTCAAAATTTGATACTTAGATTTTGACTTTGTTTTACTACCGTTTGGATTTAAAATTCATTGACCTGAATAATTTAAAGTAACATGTGGTCTTTTGATAATATTAGATATATGAGTTTACTTATGTATATTACATATTTCTTTTGATACTATGATAAAGTAATCAAGATGTTGAAAATTAAGTATTGCTTTTGAATATATTTTGGATTACTAAGAATATCATGACCTGTAAAGCTACTTCACAATCATAATTCCTACTCATTCAATGGCGTGGTAGCAAGAAAGTGCAGCCATGAATCCTGATAGTGAAGCGGTATCTTGATTGCAGCCATACGCGCAATGGCGAGGCACAAGATTACTTATCACGTCAGGAAAACGAGAGATGAGGGATATGGTTTTGATTCTGTAGAACATACCCGGTTGTGGTATCTGACAATTTTATTGATTTTATGGAGTTTCAATAATATTGATGGTTTCAAGTATTTCCATACTTTCCAAATTTTCATAAAACTTTTATTGAATATGATTTTGAAAATATTTCGTTTAAATTATTACTTCATCCTTGTAAAGTGGGTAGAATTCTGTTTTTTCTATAATTATTTTGAGAAGCTTATCTTTGAATTTAAATTTCGAGGACAAAATTTTTGTAAGGTGGGTAGAATGTCATAACCCAAAATTTTATACATATAATTATAAATATTTTATTTAAAATATTCAAGTTTTCTTTTTTTTTTTTTCAAAATCATTTATAATAATTACATGAAGTATTATTTTATATTTGCATTTGAAACCTTTTACAATTTATGTAATTTCAAATAGCATGGACACCTAGCCATGCTAGGTGTCTCCATGCATGTACTCAAAGGGGACATGTGTCTCCATATTGCTTTTATTTATTTTGTTAAAAAAAAAGAAAAAGAAAAAGGAAAAGAAGAATATAATAGAGAGAGAGAAGGAGCACCCCTCAACCGAGCCACTCCCCTTCTCCCTCTCGGCACTCCCTCTCTCCCTCTCGGTCTCCTCTCCCATCTTCATCTCTCTCTCTCCCTCTCCATCTCTCCTCCTCTCTATCTCTCTCCAGCCGGCTGAGCCGTGCCCGCCACCACCGGAGGCCACCACCGCCACTCCACTGCAGCCGACCGGCCGGCCACCCCGCTGGCCACCCGCGCCCGTCGCCGACGTCACCCCCGGCCGTCCACGTCGCCGACCACCCCCCTCTCATCTCCAACTCCATCACCACCATCTCTATCATCATCTTCATTTCCATTATCAAAATCAAACCCTAACCCCCTTTTTCTTCAAAAAGGAAATGGAGAAGAAGAAGAAGAAGAAGAAGGAGATGTTTGAAGAAGAAGGACATCCAAGTCCCAAAGCCCTAATCCCCCAAATCAATTTCCTCAAGGCAAGTCCTCATTCCTTCTAATATTTGGTTCAATTCAATAATGATTTCTTGTTGACACTAGGAATTTATATTCTGATTTTGGTTATTAAAATTAAAAAGTAATTGACATGGAACATAGAATATATGGACATGAATCTAGGAGTCGATTCATATAGAAATATATGGGTGTCAGTATTAATTTCTAATGAATTTATATTCTAAATTTTGTATATGTTAATAATCTTTCTATCAAATTGTATGTTTACATTTTTAGCTCATCAAACTCCTAATTCATATGTAAATTAAGGTTGTTGATATCACCTATACATAAACTTGAAATACTTGGTCTAGTTTAAATGAAGTTATATAGGTATTTATGTTTTATATGTGTTTTCTCGACACGTACGATTCTGTCCATAATTATTTTATACCAATGTTTGAGGCATTTTACTGCTACCTAGTCAAAACTAGTATATTTTGGACACCGGACATATAGGAGGCATAGGTATCAAGTTTTAGGCTTGTCATAGACTTTAAATCTCTTGGGTAACCTTGATTAAGGCCGAATACATGTTCACGTATCATGTTAATTTGGGAATTGATCAAACACGTATGGGTTTTCATTTCCTTGTTCTAATTAGTATGTGTTGCACATTCTATAAATGTCAGCATCACAAGTGCACCTTACACTTACACGCATGATTATGAAGATCTTTTAAGTCACAAAATTGTTTAATTTTAACTATAGGCTTATGTATAAGATCCTTGGGTATTTTGACTCTCTATATATTAGGTTATGTTGCTTACAATTAGAACTGCAAGCCCTCTCCTTCCTCCTCTTGAATTTGTTCATGTTGACCATTTAATTTTCTTGTAATATTATGATTTATGTTCTGAAATTCTTTGAAATTCGTGATAAATCCAACATCATGAAAAATGTAATACAATTTAGGCTTAAAATTTGGTATGGACACAACCATGTACATATTGGACACAAGGTTTAGGACACAACAAGAACGTACTCTTCGAATTCGAAAAATTTTTGTGAATAACATAGGCAAGCTCTCCACAACCTTTCTTGTTATTTTCATGCCATTTTAATTAATTAAAATTCTGGAATTATTATCATTTTGAATAATGTGAGGGACCTTTGAGTCTAATATTTAATAGAAGGTTATTCACGAACACTCTACATCAATTTTGGGGTTTGCAATAATCACATGTATATGGTTTCCACATTTTTTTGCATGGATTGTAGTTGCATATGTTAACTTGGAATGAGGAAATCATAATTTGAACATGCATTTCAACTATGTCCATATTCATATTATATGCAATCATTGTACTTTAACAATATTAATTTATTAGGATACATCTTTAGAGTGGCTTTCCATGCAAGTTCACATATAGATACATGCATACTAATTTCAAAAGTACTTGGTCCACTATGTGGTTGTCTTTCATGAACGTACATATAAGTATCTTCAAAACAAGGTTTATGAATTTATTATAAATCTGTCCAGAAATTAATTTGTGCTTAATTGACCCTCTTTATCACAAAATCATGGTTAGAATGGATATTTTTGAATACCGGTTTACTAGGTTAACTACGTGTTAACTTTCTAAGTTTTAAAATTGTTTTCTTATATCCTTAATAAGCTAAATGTAGCATATAGTAAATATTAAGTTTCTTAGCACCGTTTTAATTCTAATGATCCATATCGTCTTTGACTTATCTAGTGTTTAGATAAAGCTTATGAAAATCAAGTATAAATTGGACGCCTCCTTGCTCGCTAAGGTAAGGAAGCTTTATCTTGCATCTCTCTCTATTATATTGCGTGGTCCGGTGTTGAGTTGTTCCACCGAAGGGGTCGGCGTACCCAGTTATTATATATTGCGTGGTTCCGGTGTTGAGGGTTGCTCCACCGAAGGGGTCGGCGTGCCCAATATTTTATTCTGTGTTTATTGTTCTGGAAATGTTTCCGGATCAGTAAATACAAGGAGACTCTGCCGAAATTTTTGAGAAATTCCGGAGATAGTCTTTTCCGAGCTTTCGGACTTTTAGGAATTTTTTTGACTAAAGTTCTAGATCATTGGAACCATCATTCTCCGGTACTATGACATCGGAGGGATTCTTGGAAATCATTGTCCAATAAGACACCTTGGAATTGCCTTGGCTCCAAATATTTCTTGGACTATATTAGTTTCGGCAAGTACGAAACTATTACTTGAATTTGACTTGACTTTTAAGACTCCCGTTTAAAGGATGGTTCCTAAGGAATACGAATGACTAGATTAGGTTGCATGGGGTTTGGGAGAGAAACCTGGATCACACCCGGCTGACTTCTTTGCAATATAATTTTACACTTTTCATACTGATCAGTCCCTGTTACGGTGTTCGTGCGGCCGCGCGATCTTCACCGGGGTGAGGCTTAGCTCACCTTCTTGTTTTGTAATGGGGCATCTATGCCCTGAGTTTCAGCTCAGATTACCCATTTGCATCTATCACGTGTTTTGCAATAGGGCATCTATGCCCTGAGTTTCAGCTCAGATTACCCATTCGCATTAAATTTATTAGGCATCTATGCCCTGAGTTTCAGCTCAGACTACTAATGAATGGGTTCGATATTCTTGGAAAAGTTCAAGTCATACGAACTTCCTTTTATAGCTCATGATTCGATGATTCGAGCCAGAGGATTCAGAACTAACTCATGATGCTATCCTGGTTTAATCACATCAATATGTGATAGTACAGACGGCTGGAGAATCTAAGCACCACCCGTTTTGTACGAGCCTGATCCCGGGCCAATGGGGTTATTGTTGAGATGCTAGGCGTATGTGTGTGATCCAGAAAGTTTCTCTAAATTGCATTTAGGTCTAGAAAGAGCTTGTTTGTGTCCTTTGTGACATTATTTTAAGAGCTATTTTCCTCTTGACTAATATCTCAAGGTATGAGTTTAATTGTTCAAAATTACCCCTATTATGAATTTCATATATCTTATCATTCCATGTTCATAACTTCCTCCTTTGACCGAGGACTTGCTTGTCGTTTCTAAACGACCTAGTATTTGTTCACTAGGAAAGACGACGCTCCTGCAGAAATGCTACATCTGCCTAATGGTAACAAGGACGAGGCGTAGACTATCTGGAGAATCTCAAGAAACGGCCAACAACACTTGGAGGACAGTTAGATGTAATTTATCTCTTTGATGTAAATAACTTGTATATAATGTACTCTGAGGAACAATTGATGTATAATAATTATAGTTTATATCAATGAAATGTACTTAGTAATTCCTTGTATTTTCCATTTTGATAATCTACGGGCGACAATCGCGAATATGGATACTGGAGTATTCGTATGTCGCATAGCCTGGGGATGTTGTTACATACTCGGCTCGCCGTATTCTGGAAGCGGGGCGTGACAAGACGGACACAGATACGGGTACGAACACATATATAGATAAAGATATCATATTTTCTTGTCCTTGCAACATAGGTTTTACCACATGTTCAAATCTCGAAGTAATTTACGTTGACACACTAAACAAGAAAATGGTATGAAATGATTTGGTACGCTGGTGTTGGTATATAGCGTGGTTCTGGTTGGACACCCATATTTTAAGTTGTCCAGTTGGTTACAGATTATTTTGTATGCTTTAATTTGTTCTACAAAGGCAATAATGAAGCTACTAACCAGGACCAATTCACAGATGGGAAGGTGATGATGGAGTACATAGGAGCCACCGGCGTTCCAGTCTCCTTTGATGAAGTTCCAATGGACCCCAATATCAACTTCTACTTCCTCCTCAGCTTCGCCATCGACGCAGACTACTCCGGTAATGTACAAAACGAGAGATTCTCCCCCTACTGGAAGAGCTGTCAAGATGGACTAGCGGGGCGGGCCGGCCCGTAACCCACCATAATCCACCATTTGGCAGGACGGGGCGGGGCGGACCGACCCACCATTTTGGCAGGCTGAAAAAATTCCAACCCACCGGCGGGCCGGCCTGCTTAATTTTTTTAATTTTTTTAATTATTGTTTAGTTTCTTAAAAGAAAAAAAAATCATATATATAATATTTTCTACTTACTCTCATATGCATCAAATTACAAGTAAAATACAAGAAACATTATAATAGTACATATTTCTTTAAAACACATTCATTCATGTAAATAAATGACCAAATTTAATATTTTATACGTCATTACTTGCATTAAATGAGAATTTTTATCATTTATAATACATATCTCATATATGTGCTAAATAAAAAAAATTAAAATTTTTATAAAAAAATAAATGGCGGGCCAACCCACTTGGCCCGCGGGCTTGCCTACCGCGGGGCGGGCTACTAGCGGGCCAGCCCACCTAGGCCCGCCTGTTTGGCGGGCTCCTAAATGCTCGGCCCAGTCCATCTTTTTGGCGGGCTGAGCGGGCCGGCCCAACGGGCTTAGCCCATTTTGACAGCTCTAGCGACTGGGCCTCCGACCTTACTCCTCAATCTGTCCAGTCGATTAAAGCACGCCACCACAACGTGAAGGTCCTTGTCAGTCTCGCTGGCTGGAGCATTGGCAAAAATGTCGTCACTTGGTATGATTGTGTTTCTATATCTCTTTTAAAGTTTCATTCTATAACATTACTGTCTAAGAACCCAACTATAAGGATGACAAGCCAAAATATACCTTTAAGAGTGTGTATTAGGCTTAATCATATTAAATAATATTTGTCAAAAGATGAACTGGGAAACAATTAGTACTGAATTCCTTAGTACAGGTGTACAAGCTCTGTATATAATCAGTTAGCAGAGAAAGGCATGGGATAGATGTCGTTATATGTGTCAACAATATAAACGGTAGAAATCTCTATAAAAAAATAAAATTCACAGATAAAACTCTTAGTTTCAATTTATCAAAAACTAGTTTCCAATTAGCACGTCAAATTCGAGCTTTCTATTGGACTTTCTGATTTACTATTATTGTGTAGCACACACTTCAAACTCTTAAAAGTTTCTACCACTGCACCAAAACTTTATAGTGTTGCTGGGGATTGAGGGTTACTAGTTCTATGCCCCCCACCCCCCAACCACACAACACAAAAAAAAAACACACACGTTATAACGTTTCTAAATCTGTCTAAAATACATGTTAGAGAAGATTCGATCATAGGTTGTTCTTAGTGGTGCATTTGAGCCGGATTATCCGATTTGTATCCTGATCCAATTTCGATAACAATCGGATATGAATCCATTATCTTTTGTTCCGGTCAGATAAAAATCTGGATCTAGATATTCGAATACCAATATAAGTATATTAATCATATTAATATGTCAATACTAATATATCCTTCTGACACTAGGAGGCATCACATTCTTCACTAAACCTATTGTATTCAAGGTATATATACTAGTACTCAAACATCAGTCAAGTTAATTAACACCTAACTGAAGAAATCATCACTTTTTCTCCAATGTCTTATTATATTTGATCTGTATTTGTATTCTTCTTATCCGTATTCTTATATCCGATCCAGATCCACATAAGTTATTTGGCTAACAAGGATATTGACTTTTATTTTCAAACCATATTGGTGTCAGTATTTGTAATATATGGATATGGTAATACATTTTTTATTTTTTTTTATTTTATGGATATGGTAATACATATATCCTAACTATATCCGCTCCAAATGCACCGGTAGTTGCGTAGATACCATGTGAAAGTCCATGCCACTGCAACAAAACTTTATAATTTGGAGAGGGTTGAGGGCTAATATGTATATTATTCTAACAGGAACCTGAATAGGTTAACTCCAAGAAGTCCTACCTACATGATCAGTTTATATACCAATTGTGTTGTATTGAGAAGAAAGAATCAAACGCTTTGCTTTGTCTTACAGGTACAAACCAGAATCTACACAGGCTTGGATCACCAACGCCTACAACTCGCTTAAATCTCTCATCGTCGAGTACCACCTTGATGGCATAGACATCGACTACGAGAACTTTCCAAAGAAGGACACCACATTTGCCTACTGCATTAGAGAACTGATAACCAAGCTCAAGAAAGATCGAGTTATAACTATAGCAACTATTGCACCATATTATCTAACTGTGGATCCCAACGTTATGCTCTTCCAGAAATATGACGATGTCATCGACTATGTCAATTACCAGTTCTATACAGACAAAGTGAGGGTTCCAGCCGGATACCTGAAGGCGTTCAGGCAAAGGGCTTCGCAGTTCGACGCGGCTAAGTTGCTGCCTAGCTACGAAGTTGATGGGAGGGGGATACAGGGGGATGCCTTCTTTGATGCCTCAATTTGCTCAAGAGCAGAGGGTTTGCCATAAATGGTGTGATGATCTTCTCTGTCGATGCATCATAGAAAGATGGGTTCTATTTTGAGAAGAAGTCCTAAGGGTTCCTTCTCAATTCGACAAAGACGGCTAGAAGTGCTCAAGTTGACCTGGAACTTGTGAAGCGCAATGGCAAATGAATCAGAGATGGTAGCAGTCCGCATAGATGGAACACCTCAGTTGCTGTTAAACCTTTCTCCCCACGCAAATTCTCTCCATCATCCCAATATTCTTCAAAAAGTCTGGAGAATCAACAAGTCTATCCAAGTTTCAGACCTAGATCGGGTAGTCTCGATACTACAGAAGAAGTTGATCGAGTTATTCTGGAAGCCCCTTGGAGTATCAACGGTGACCTTCTTGCTATCGAGAGATGTGATCCCACAAAACTTCCAGAGGATTACTTGTTCAAATTTGCCGCACTTTGGATGTAACTCCATAGAATTCCGTCGAAGTTCTTAAACATAGTCGAAGTTGGTAGGGTTGCTGAGTCTTTGGGTTCAGTAAGAGCAAAGTTCGCATTCCGAAGAAGATAAATGGAAAACCGACGCACGCGTCAAGACACCAGTGGATATCTCTCAACTTCTGAATAAGCATGTCATTACAAAATTTAAAGATGGTGCTGCAGGCCAAGTCCTAGTTAGATATGAACGCCTTCCCCAAATCTGTTTATTTTGTGTACGGTTAGGATATTTCCTTGTTGACTGCAAAGAAAGGCTAAATTATATTTCTCTAATTCAAGTCGACTGGTCGACGGAGGAGAAGGCTAAAGCCCTCGAACTGCTCAAGCTAAGGTTCCAAGGAAATTTCCTATGAGTGTGACAAAAAACATAAATGCTTTCTTTGAGAAGTTAATCATTTTTCTTCCTAGAAAAATACTCCCACATGGCACCCACATGTGTCCCACCACACCCCATGTGCACACATCAACACAAGCAAATCATTGAGATACTCAGCATTTGGTGTAGCCAATATGATAGCATCTTTTCTAGTCTAAAAACAAAAATAGCAACAGGGTTCATAGGCCCCGCATACACTTGGTCGAACCGCATGAAACCGATCAATGATATCAGGGAACGATTGGTTCACTACCAAAATTTCACATATTAGCGACGCCAAAAAATGTCGCTAAAACAAAGAAAAACGTCGCTAAAACTTCTCAGCGATGTTTTCTACGACGTTATCACGCTTGTCGCGTTTACAGAAGTCGCTGTCAAGAAAACGTCGCAAAACGTCGCTGTTGCGACGTTTTACAGCGACGTTAATACGTCGCATAATCTGTTTAGCGACATATATGTAGTCGATAAACGTCGGCTGATTAAGCGACGTATGTACAGTCGGTAGATGTCGGTAGATTTAGCGACGTAACTTTAGTCGGTAAACGTCGGTAGATTTAGCGACGTAACTATTACCATTACCGACGTTTATCGACTGCATTCTGTAAGTAAATTTTTGCAGATTTTAGCGTCATTTTGCGTCGTTTTACGACGTTTAGCGACTTATATGTAGTCGCTAATCTGCGTCGCTAAACGTCGCTAAACATCGCTAAAATGTGAAAAAAGAAGAGGAAACAGAATGATATATTCTGCTTGTGTAGTATCCCTGCAGTTTAATAATGAACATTTAAGATGAATAGACCCGGAGCAACCCTCCGTTGAATTCCTTGGGTTCGCCGACCTCTTCGGTGGAACACTCAACACTGTTAATGGCACATACAGTTGAAACGAACAACAAAATAGAATATGATAAAAATTAATAGTACATTACACAACCAACATCCAATGAGTACACAACCAAGTCTAATGTATACACATAAATATCTACGGAGATAGTCTACACAACCAATCAAACACGGAGATAAGTCTACACAAACCCAATATCATGGGTCAACACACAAACAAACACTCTACACAAACAAGCAATAAACAGTCCTAACTAGGACTACTGCGGATCTGGAGCAGGAGGGGCACCGCCACGCCTAATGGATAAGAACAGCTCATACTCCTCCCGTAAAATCGATACCGATGCAGGTGGAGTCGATGACGATGAAGGAGGCAGTGACGTCGGTGATGACGAAGGAGCACCCGGAGGACGTATCTGCTCCAACGCTGCTAGTCGCTGGTTGTATGAATCTATGGTAGATAACATCCTCGTACTACTATCAACCATCGAATCCTGCATCAACGTCAGCCTCTCGTCCATGGACAGCTGTGATGCCTGCAGCTCCGTTACGCTGCGCTGTGTCGACACTCTAAGATCAGTGACGCCATGCTCTGTCCTCTCAATCATATCCCTGAGCTCCATGATGCTGCGGTCGAGCGCATCCAATCGTGCTAGGAGCGTAGCATCGTCCGTATGCTGCTGCTCCTGGATCCATCGCAGTATCTCGTCACGGATAGACGCAACCATCTCCTGGACTCGGACAGACTCCTGTGAGGGCTGTGGACCATGCACACTAGCAGCGGAGGCCCTAGAGGACTGTGTCGCAACTAGGGCACCATAGGATCCCGTACTGTAGTACGTACCCCTATGGAGACCACCAGCGGCGGTCACCCATAGTTCGTCAGCCGACGGAGCTTGAGCGGGCTGCGAGGAAGTACCGACCTCTCCCGCAGTAGGTGCACTAGCAGCCGCTCGCTCCTAAAGCTTAAGATAGTCGGCCTAGAAAGTATGGATACTCTATAATTTCTAATATCTAATGTACTTATTATTACTAACTACATGAATATTTATTTGTATACATATTTACTAAGTTATATTAAAATTAACACGGAGTATTAAAATTAATAAATAGTATTGTAATACCTACATAGGTCTGCTCGGCTCTCTCGTCAATAAGCTTCCCGCCCTTCCGATGGATGGCCAGGAAGATGATCACCATGTTGGCATCACCACCCTTCCTTACCTGTTAAAAATATATTATTTAGTACTATTTACGAAATTAATCGAACTTACATTAAAATAATATTTTTGAAATAAAAAAACATACCAAACGATGGAAATTTTCGTCATCGGGATCGACCCACCGCACCACTTGGATGCCTTCTGCCTAGCCGCCTTGGCCTTATCAGATCTTTCCTTGTATCGAGGCACGTCGAACCTAGCCTTCATCGCAGTCCACTAATAAGGGGTGATCCAACATTGGATCGGCTTTTCGCGGCGTTCATGATCCTTCTGGTCATTAATATCATCACGAATCAGCTTGGCGGCGACGGCAGAAAATATCCCCTCGATCAACTCGGCCCGTGCAGTAGATAGAAATATGTTTGCTAGAAGAAACAATTTAATCAGTTATATAATATACATAAATAACATGGTTAATATTAGAACCATATATACTTTAACCTTGAACTGCGCAAACCAGAAGTTCTTTCTATCCTCCGGTGCATCAGAGTAGTTTATCCAAGGGCCACCATAATTGTACCTCAGAAAATGGCCCAGACGTCTCTGTACCGACGGGGGACGATGTCACGCCCCGATTCCGTAGAATCGTTAGTCGTCCCCCGGGCGTGATGCCGTACGAACCTAAGTTACGATCGCACAAGGCATAGTCATAAGGTTATCCGAAACACAACATCAAGTAGAGTACGCAGAGAAATTGAACGAACACATTTGAAAATAGAAGGAACTTTTGTTTCATTTATAATAAACATCATTTACATGACTTTGTTACATTCATTTGCTTTGCGGGCTACAACATGACTCGATTACAAAATAAACACTGATGAGATAGTCGTTCCATACATTACATCCCCATTTACAACAAAACATTTTCAAGACCTGGAATCGTGGGGAGTCGAGATGTCATTTCTTCTGGACTGAATGTGGAGTCTTCAAACGGATCAAAAAAAGCCTTCAACACACGGACAAGGCTTCAAATATACTAGCGTTGCCTTGAGCTTAAGTGACACATCCTTCTTGGTTCAGGGTACCTGTGGAAAGCGAGGATCAGTACATTATATTTTATACTGGCGAGTAGCTAATTTATATACCACACTCTCATTTGGTTCAAGAAATGTTATGACTTAATTTTTTGATCTTTCTAGCCATTCTAATAAATTTTAGACAAGCAATGATCGGCATAATATAATTTACGCTAGAACTTACCCATGGCAGAGCGTGCCATATAATATGAGACTTACCATGTTCTTCCCTGTCAATCGTTATCAATTTATGTGTGCAGTTTGTATATATGAAGGTCACTGGCACCATAAGCTATTTTGGACTATAGTTGGGTTAGACGGCGACCCTTTCAGCGCGGGTAGCGAACCCCGCTGTAAGTTCCCCTAATAACCATGTTTTGCTTTCGTCGAGCTCAGCTATCTTTTGCTTCCTCCTAGGCCGAAACGATCCCGTGTCTCAGGGTATCACTCGAGGAAGCCGTTCCTCGTGCACGAGTTGTCCAATGACCATGCAATGTTAGATTAGTTATTCAAGTAAAATCTTTAGTTCGTGAGTAATATAACCATTGTCATCGTTGCTTTGCCGTGTTATGGCGACAGTTATTCAATAATTCAAAACTGTGTTTATCTCGATTTTATAACAGGTATAAGGTATTAGGCATGTGATATTTTCTTGGCATAATAGTTCTATAGCGTGCGTACGTAAAGAATCGTGCAACGGTTCATTGAAATCTAAGCTTTTTTGCACTTACATAACCAACAAGCATTCTATTGATTGATTTGAGATTGAAAAAGGTCAAGGAAAAGAAGGGTCCAGCCACTCACTTTGATTGTTTGTTTGAGGCAAAAGACCCGTTGGTTGCGCTAGACGACACCTACGCGATCACCTGAAATCGCATAAGCAATTGGTTAGAACACTGCACAATTCAAGGAGTTAGATATGTAAATGCGAATTCGAAAACGTAAGCCATGAAAACCATTAAAAATATTCTCGAAAACGTACTCAGAAAACTAAAGACAAAGGGCAAGTACGACATAAAAAATAGAGCAACGGGAGGTCTCTTCTGACTCAGGCGCAGAGTCTATCCTTGAGGCACAACCCGTTGAATATGGGACTTAATTCCGAAGAAGCCCTCCATAATGAGAAAATGATCTTAATTCAATCGTTCCTATTCGACCGATTCAATCGATCCCGATCTATTGGTTCCGATTCAATCGGTAACGACAGTGTTCCTTTCTCGCACACCCCGTGGACGAAAACAGAGACGATGTAGGGACGGGGCACTACATCATAACCAACTAAGAAAAAGTTTTTTTCTCGAAACTTAAGAAGAGAACCTACCGCTAGGAAACAACGAAGGAAACTTCTTCTTCATCTCAGATTTGAGCTCCCAGGTCGACTCTTCGACTGCATGGTTCTTCCAGAGTACGCGAACGAGAGGAATGGTACGATTTCGAAGCAATTTGTCCTTGTGCTCCAAGATTTGCACCGGCTCCTCCATATATGATAATTCTGCCTTTAGATCTAGCTGTCTCAAATCTACCACATAGCTCGGATTATGCACATACTTCCGTAGTTACGAGACGTGAAAGATATCGTGCACATCTGAAAATGCTGGCGGCAATACGATTTGATAAGGTACTGGGTGACTCGCTTCAATATCTCGAAGGGACTTGGACTCAACTTTTCCTTTGCTCCAAATCTGGTGACTCCTTGCATGGGTATTACTTTCAAAAACATATGGTCGCCTTCCAAGGACTCGAGGGATCTTCGGTGGGTGTCGGCGTAGCTCTTCTGTCGACTCTGTGCATTCTTCAGTCTTTTTCGAATGAGCTTTACCTTCTCTACGGTCTGTTCCACCAGCTCCGGGCCGAGTATATATCGTTCCCCAACTTTATCCCAGCAAATGGGCGATCTACACTTCCGACCGTACAAGGCTTCATACGACGCCATCTGGATGCTGGACTGATAGCTATTATTATATGCAAATTTGGCCAATGGTAGATGAACATCCCAGCTTGACTTCAAGTCGATTGTACAGAGGCGTAACATGTCTTCGAGAATCTGGTTCATCCGTTCTGTTTGGCCATCGATCTGAGGATGGTAAGCTGAGCTAAACTTTAACTTGGTCCCCATTGCTGACTGAAGACTACACCAGAAGCGTGATACGAATCGTCTATTCCGATCTGAGACAATGGATACCGGTATCCCGTGTAGCCGAACTATTTTATCAAGGTAGATCTGGGCAAGACGATTGATGCTCCAAGTGACTTTAATAGCAATGAAGTACGCTGACTTGGTTAACCGATCGACGATAACCCAGACGACATCGTTCTCCTGTGGCATCTTTGGCAGGCCAACAACAAAGTCCATAGTGATATGATCCCATTTCCATTCTGGAATGGCAACGTTCTGCATCTTCCCATCCGATCTCTGGTGCTCAGCTTTACCTGCTGATAGGGCATGCATTGCGACACGAAGAGCGCCACATCTTTCTTCATTCCATGCCACTAGAAGGTCGTGCGGAGGTCCTTGTACATCTTAGTGCTGTAGGGATGTAAGGTATATTTTGCATAATGAGCCTCCGCCAATATCTCCTTTCTAAGTTCTAAGTCGTCCGGAACGTATAGTCGGCCTTTCAATCGTAGCACGCCGGTGTTATCTTCCGTAAAGTCGGTCGCCTTCCCTGTTGAAATCAGCTCTCGCATCTTCTTCAGGTACGGATCGTCCTTCTGAGCTGTCTTGATCTTTTTTCACAAGCTCGGCTCTAACTGTAATTGCGCCAACTACACATCTCTGAATCGAACTCAAAGGTCGATGCCCATCTCTTCAAGGTCCCGTAGTAGTTTCACGCTTCGCTCCTGTAGGAGCGATCGTCCTCGCTAACGCGTGATGCCGTACAGGCCTAGATTTCGCTCGTGCAAGGCGGGTTCCATAACGGCCGATTTCAGTGGCTGCGACGGGGTCGTCGCACAGAAGTCCCATGCAGAGACATTGAATAATAGCAGCAAAATTTGAAGTAAAACACATGTTATTCAAGAAGCTCTTTATTGATATTGAAACAAAGATTACAAAGGACGCAAGGCCAAGATTACAAGTCACTCAAACTCACTCTTCTCACATTACAAGTCACTCAGCTCTCTCTCGTCTCTCAAATACAAGCCTTGAGCCAGCGGATGCTTTGGAAGGCGACATCCATACATTATGTCCCGTATAAGTCTTGACTCCATGCGGCCGTACGCTTCGAATCGCCAAGGAACTCCGTGCTTCGACGCATCCAAGCGAGCTCCGTGCCACGAGCTTCTACCTGTGCCTGCACATAAAAACTATGTGGGTGTCAGTACTCAACTGTACTGGTGGAATGAGCTCATCGCCTACCCATACAAAACCGATATGTTGATTTATTTTTGTACAGCATAGTCTCTTTATGATTATCTTTCTACTCTTGCCTTAGGATCAGTTTTAGGACCGACGCCTTGGCCTATTCTGTGTCTTTAGACCATCCCGTGCTTTGCACCAACAACATTAACTCAACAATGTTAACCTATCAAGTCGTATTTGCCTTACGGCTTAAAATCAGAGACGCAACTACGCGATGAGGCTCCATTTCCGTGTGACCGTGCTACAAATCCTTGTTGAGGCCGTGTCTCGCAACTCAGTGTGACTTAACCATATCGCCGTCTTGCGGCCCTTGTTACTTTGATCATCAACTGACCCAATCGAGACTTGTGAACTTAGTGTCACTTAACCAACTTGCCTTACGATGATTCCTGACTTAAACTCGAACGACTCAAACCCAACTTTTGCAACTCACATGTCAACACTCGAGACTCGACGCCACATCTCGTGCCAAAGCACGGCGCCTATGTTGAAGCCAAATCTTAGTCCCAAACTTTGTGTTCTAACTTGTACACATATTTAACTTGTACACACATTCAACTCGACTCAATCCAAAGGCATACACGCGGATAGCCGCTATTTTGTCGACATCTATATGAACTTGGCCACTAGCATCACAAGCTATCCTGCGACGTATAGCTTGGTTAAATTGGGGTCCTTTCAACGCAAGTAGATAGCTCCGTTGCAAGCCCCCGCTTTAACCCGTGCTAAAACCTTATGCACGACTATACCCTGTTTCCTCCTAGGCCGAGTCGGTCCCATGGCCCAGGGTTGCCGCTCGAGGAAACATCACCCTTATCGACAAGTTGTCCACGACCATGCAAGGCTCGACTCAAACTGACGCCTCACACAGTCATCCTTCTTTCAGTGTTACCCTCTCTTTCAAAAACCATGTTAAAGACTTCTATCCTTGAGATCCCTCGACGACCCACGGTCGCGAGCCTTCTCCCTTGATGCCATATCCTTTTTACTCAACTTAGGAATGACCATTTGATAGCCCTTTTTTCTAAACTCGACTTGAAAACCCACCGTAGCTCTTGCCATAAATACTAAGTCCCTGCATTGTGCCTTAAGCCAACCGTGTTCTATGCAACACTACCATCAGAGTCATACTTTATATGACGGGCCTTGAGATCGTGGGACTTCGTGGCTATACCCATGTCACGACCCGCACCCTGATTAGGGGCATGAGTACGTGGTTACGTCCAGCCTACGCCACAGCATCGGCGGTCGAACGCTGTCTAAGTCATCTATAAATACTACAACTAAACAGATAAAGGTACCTGTACAGTATATACTCTCCGAATGGAGGTGACATAGCAATACAGTCTCAATCACAAATACAAAACTAAGGTAGATAGCATGGAAAGGAAATATGATAGATAAAGCAGGAAATGAGTTCGAGATCCACACAAGTCCAGAGCTATACATAACTACACAGAGTTATAGAAATATAATATAAAATGCTACAAACTGAAAGTACTAGCTGGCTCGCAGGCCAGGCAAACCTAACTAAGCTACACTACTCAGGGTGAGCAAAGTCTAGTGGCTCTACTAACAAGTCACGGTCCAGGTCTACTCCGTCAGACTCGATCCCATAATAGGTCGGGCAATCTGCCTCTAAATCATCTGTAAAATTGTCAACGGTATCCTGTCAGGAAAATGAGCAAGTACAAACACCAACAGCAGTTCCATGTGAATTGACAAATACTATAAGAGACAGTGTAATGAAATACAAGACAAAGATATGTAAAATACAGGATAAAAATTAGCAGGAAATGTATAATAGATGTGAGTACTGAATAGGACGACAATATATAATATTGGATGACTTAGGAACTATTCGGAAGCCGAGTTACAACCCTTAAACAAACACAAGGACCGGGGTTGTAACCCTTCTCCCGAACAGAACTTAGCCTCCAAGGATGAATAAATATAAAAATATGACTTGAATTATTAGAGCGCTATGTGATCGGCTAGGGAATCATGGTAGGGTTACCCACTTGGCCCGACAATCACATAAAAATCTGAAAGGGTCATGCCGGCCAACCTGGATAACAAGGACATGGGATATCTGCTACACCCTACGTGAGGTGAGGGTGGCGCTAGCAAAATAGTGACAGGAGGCTTTGATCACATAACCCCTAATAATTCTCCCATCCTCGAATAGTATCATGGATCCGGACATGGCACGTTATGATACAGGATTCAAAAGCAGGGGGCCAACCCACTCCCAAATCGATGTCTATATAAGTACATGAAACATGAAATATCATACACCAATATACCAAGGAAATTTGGGAATAACATCTCATGACAGGATCCGACGTATACTAGTCCGTGAACTATCGTGTCGAGAATCAAGTAAGACACTACAACTGAATCGGATATAGTAGATATCAAGACAATGAAAACTATCAGTAAATGTACTCGCCTGCGGTCCTGAGCTGATAAGGTGAACAGACGCTCAGAGTAATCACAGACCTAAAATAAGATACTATGAGTCAAACAGGGCTTTATACTGAAAAAGGAAACTAATTTAAGTCATGAATGCAAGTCTAAGCCAAAACTAGGTCAATCTAGGTCAAACTAAGTCATACTAGGTCATGCTGATTTATACTAGGTCATACCAAGTCACTGGGAGTCAATCCAAGTCAAACTAGGTCAAACGGGGTCAAAGGTTGACTTATAGTTGACTTTTGGTCAACTGGTCAACCCTGGTCAACTCTAGGTCAACTCTAGGTCAAACTAGTCTAATGTTGACCAACTGTTGACTTTCAGTCAACTGGTCACCTGGTCAACTCTAGGTCAACTCTAGGTCTACTAGTCTGATGTTGACCAACTGTTGACTTTCAGTCAACTGGTCAACTCTGGTTTGGTTCGGTCAAATCTAGTCGCTTAAAGGCTAAGTTTGACTCTCGGTTGGCTTTTGTTGACTTTTGGTCAAAATGGTAAACTGACGTCAAAACTAGTCTAGGAGCACTATATTTGATCATTACCAACCAAAGGAACCATGTTCTACCCATATCTTAGACTCCAAACTCAAATACCCTATTTCTAGGTAAAACCTATATTTTCCTACCAAGGTAAATACCGATACCTTGCCCAATACCAAGGAAATCCTGCTAATACCCAAGATACTAGCCTAGGCTCCTTAGGGTAGCTAGATACTATTCTATCTAAGGTTTACCTACCAAGAAATATGGGTATCCTAGGTATCTAACCTATTTTAGAACATGTATTGGTTTTACCCTCATTACCCCTACCAATATCATATATCATTCTCACATTACTCTAGCACTCACCCACACAATTCACTCACACACAACACTCTCATATATCACTCACCTATAAGCTTTCCTATAGGTTTTCCTATTAGTTTACACATAGCCTAACCTATAGGCTACTAGCTACACATACTAGGCTCTCTCACACACACACAAACTCATAACACACACACACACACAAACTCACATACACACACACTATAAGCTCACATACATACACAATAGGGCTGATTTGGTAGTGTTAATGGGCCTGAAATGGGACCAGTTAAGGACTGAAACATGGGTTAATTAAGGACTGTTTTGGGACAGGAATGGGGAGCTAATATAGGCTGTATTTTAGGGCCAAAACATAGGCTAATGGTGGACTGATATATAGGGTGTTTTGGGACAGCTAAGGACAGGTTTTAGGGTGGTATTGGGGGCTTCTATAGGCTGATACATAGGCTTATTTTAGGACTGAAATGGGGTGATACAATGCTGAGTTTAGGCTGATTTAAGGGGCCTGTTAAGGTGGTTTGATGGGGCAATACAAGGGACTGAATAGGACAGGAATTGGGGCTATTATGGAGGCTGGTTTGGACTGTGTTTAAAGGGCTAAAGAGGGCTATCCAAATGGACTGGTTCAGGGTTGATACTGCTGCCAATATGGGGGCTAATAACCCCCCTTAAATACACTGCTAAGCAGTGCACCACTGCTGCTACAGTGTTTCTAAATAACAGTCCCCTTTGGGGGACTATTCAGCCATGTGGAGGGACTGATGCCTATGCTGCTGCTGTGTTGACAGCAGGTCCCCCTCCCCTATATCACTCTATAATCTCCTTTATATCCCTCTAATCAATCTAAATCCCACCCTCCATTCACTCTCTATCAAATCTCTCTATAAAACCACACATTCATTCTCAAATCCACCACTCTATACATACACGAACTAACATTCAAAACCTCTCACACAAACTCTCATAAACCTTGTATACCACACTATCTTCCATTATAACTAATACATTACACACACAAACCATTCTTCCCTTGGCCGAACCCTATATGCCCACCCCTTCACAAAGTATCACACCACACACCATAATATATATACTTATATATGTAAGCCCCAATATATATATATATATATATATATATATATATATATATATATATATATATATATATATATATATATATATATATAGAATGATATATATATAAGCCACATATATTTATATATAGATTAGATAATATGATACAATATGATACATAGGAAACACATTCCTAAACACATAGAAAAATCTGAAATAAATATTAAAACAACATCAGATCAATATATAAATAAATCCACATGTGTCCAAATAGGGTTTTTCCCACTAGGACACGATCCTACCCATTAGGACACATCTAAGTCTCCAAATGGACACGAAATGGACACAAATGGAGACACAACCATGGGGGTCATTTCTATGGGTCAAAATCATCCTAATGCATGAGAAAAATAAGAAAGAAAAAGGGATTTATACCTTCCGGTAGATCGAATCGAAGGAAAAGCTCACTACTAAAATAACTCATTTTAGCGACGTTAGAAAACGTCGCTAAATAAGGAAATTACGTCGCTAAAACCAATTAGTGACGTATTTAGCGACGAAAACGGGACGTCGCTTAAAGGCAAGTCGCAGATGGCACTTTAGTCGCCGAACGTCGCTATTGGCGATGCGTAATTAATTGTCGCTAGCCGTCGCAAAAATTGTGACATATAGCGACGTCCCATTACGTCGCCAAATTGACGACGTAAAGCGACCACTTGCGACGCTCTGTAATTTATATATGATGACATGGCATGACAGCCACGTGGGCAACTTAGCGACGCATACCGACAGATTTAGCGACGTACACCCTCAGCCCACGTCAGCATATTAGTGACGTCTAGCGACGTAACGTCGCTATTTAGCGACGTATAGCGACGTCTATCTGCCGTCGCAGTACGTCGCAGAACGTCGCTATACGTCGCAGATGTTAAAAAAAATTTAAAAAAATATAATTGATATTTTTGTTATGCTGTGTTTCTGTGTTTACAGTGTGTGTGAAGTACAGTGTTCGAACCATCGACAGTTTTGCTTACTGTTCTATGTTTTATCTTGGATAGAAAGAGCAACAGTTCAGGGTGCACTTCTCAGAGCTTCCTCTTCACGTCCTTCACCTTCTCGGAAACCTTTACGACGTCCGAGAAAGTGAAGGACGTGAAAATGAAGCTCTCAGAAGTGCACCATGAACTGTTGCTATTTCTATCTAAGATAACACATACAACAGTAATCGAAACTGTCGATGGTTTTCGAATACTGTATTTCACATTCACTGTAAACACAGACACACATCATAACAAAAATACATAATATATTTTTTTTAAAATTTCGGCAGCACCTCCTTTGTATATCAGATCATCGCTTATAACCCAGCGTAGGTATATTTGTCATCCCCATTGCAGATATCACAAAGTAAATATCACAAAGTAAACATCACAATAAAAATACCAACAAAGTAAATATCACAAAGTAAATATCCAACAAACATATATGTCCACAATGGAGGGCAAATAAGAATGAAAATCAGTGTACAGAACGGTCAATAGGCCCATAGGGCCAATACATACAAAGATGATAAAAAATATCTACTAGATCACTGAGAACTCCTGTCGCGCATCTGGGATAGCATGTACTCATACTTCTCCTGGGTGAGCTGTACCGTAGGGGCAGTAGGAGGCAGTGGAATGTCTGGAGTCGGAGCCGTCGATGGACCGGGAGGACGTACCTGCTCCAGCTCTCGCAGTCGCTCACCATGCGCAGCAAGGGTACTCACCACCTTCTCAGTATACTGAGCGAGTGAGGCAGATATGCTCCTCTGCGATCCCTCCAGCTCGACCTGTCTACGCTTTGTGCGCTGCATAGACTCGGTGAGCGTCTGCAAGCTGGCAGCTGTAGTCTGATGCAGACTCATCAACTCATGTATACTGCGCTCGACCGCATCAAATCGTCCGGTGACGATCGGAGGGTCGGATCGTCGCTCGACCGCATCAGAAATCTGCTGCTGCAACTCGCGACGCAGCTCCTCGATCTGACGACGAACATCCTCAGCTCGTGATGACGCCTGCGTAGCCGGAGACTGCGTACTGACAGAGGGGGCCCAGGATGACTCCGAAGCCAAATACGTGCCGTAGGATTTCGTACCGTAGTACGTACCCTTCTGAAGACCGCCAACGGCGGTCATCCAGAGCTCGTCTGGCGATGGAGCTGTAGGCGGCTGGGAGGAAGTACCAGCCCCTCCCTCTGCTTGCGCACTAGCAGTAGCAGCAGCAGCCGCCTCCTCCTGTAGCCGAACAAACTCGGCCTAGAACATGTTTGCTAATGTGTAAGTGTTTGCTAAAGTCTATATTGATATATATTTTCATGTTTTCTAAATTATAGTAAATTAATATAAAGGATGGAACGTACATATGCATGCGTCGCTCGCTCGTCAATGAACTCCCCAGCCCTCCGATGGGTGACCAGGAAGACGGTCACCATGTTCGGGTCCTCACCCTTTTTTACCTGTTAAAATATATTATCTATTATTAGTATTAAACATTCTATAGAACTACATATAAATTAATGTCCGTCATAGGAAACATACCAGACGACGAAAATGCTCCGTCATCGGAATGGAGCCACCACACCACTTACCGGCGCTCGACCGCGCCACCTTGGCCTTCTCAGACTGCTCCTGGTACCTGGGCTCGCTGAATCTAGCCTTCATCGCAGTCCACTGCTTTGGCGTAATCCAACCCTGGATCGGCTGTCCGGAGCGATCACGACGCTTCTGGTCGTCGATTGCATCACGGATGAGCTTGGCTGCGACGACAGAAAATTGGCCCTCGATCCTCGTCGCGCGGTGTGGTGGATAGAAATAGGTCATCTACAAGAAGTAAAATACAAAAGTTGTATAATATACACAAATGATTATTAAAATTTAAAAATAAACAATTTTTTTACCTTGAAGTGGGCGAACCAAAAGGCCTTCCTATCTGCGGGAGCATCTGAGTAGTTAATCCAAGGCCCACCATAGTTCTGCCTCAAAAATGTCTCCAGCTGTCTCTGTACTGCAGAAGGCCGATATCTATACAATAATAATTTTTTATGAATATATATGTACATATAATTATTTGAGAAATATATAATAATTAATTAACTTACTTCATAGGCCCGTCCGTCCAAATCTCCATACGCGTCTCGCCCGGGGGAGCGCATGGAGGGTCGTTCTCACCTCCTGCCTGGGCAGGATCAGTCTGATCGCCGTCCTCCATATGCTCGGCGTGGGCTCCCTCCATAGAGCCGTCGACAGTAGAAATGCTGGACGGGGGATCAGGGATGCTGGACGCGGGATCAGGAAGGCTGGACGACGAGGGAGGAGTCGCCAACCTGCTGGAACTGCCCTGTCCCGACAATGGACCGGGAACTGAACGGTACACTGGCGTACTCGGAGATGAGGATGAGGGTACGGAACTGCCCTCTCCATCCCCAGCCCGAGGCTGACGGGACTGCCTAATATAAAATCCTCCGCATCGTCCAGATGGTCTAGTCATACCTGACAATAAAACATATGACAATAAAATAAAAAAATATATTTATATGATAGACATCACAGATTTTTGAAAAATATCATAGTCATAAAGTGTCACTGAAGTGTCAATAAAAGTGTCAATAAAGTGTCACTGAAGTGTCACAGATTTATATGATAGAAGTGTCACTAAAGTGTCAAATATGATGATAAAACAAACGTACAGATTTAATCCTCTTCTGAAAATTCATCTAGTTCGTTTAGCTCATCTACTTCTTCTTCTTCTTCTTCTTCTTCTTCTTCTTCTTCTTCTTCTTCTTCTTCCTCCTCTACATCTTCACTTTCATCTGCATCTTCCTCTTCAGATAATTCTACTTCTTCTACACAATTAGATGTGTAATAGAAAACTTCCGTCGTGTCCACTTCTATAATATTTGTTACAAGAGGTAGTTCATCCTGTTGATAAGCTATATCGTCAACCTCAAAGGTATTTCTAGCTTTGGTCTTGCATACGGCCTACCAGTCCGACCTTGTTATTTCCCGTTTAGGATAACTTGTGAAGTACACGAGCTGAGCCTGACTTGATAGGATAAATGGTTCATAGGCTTGATATCGACGCCGATAGTTTATATCAACAAGACAGTGCTTGTCTACTTTCCAACCTTGACCTTCAATCGGATCGAACCAATCACACCTGAATAACACAATCTTAGCAGGCTCTATTCCATAACTATATGTCAGCTCCACGATCTCCCGTAGCACGCTATAGAAATCGTTGCCCGCATCAACATCTTTGTAGTTCGAAGATCTGATACACAAATAGCTATTTTTGGTGGAATCGAGATCCACAAAGTTGTCTCTGATCGGGCAAGTTGTTGACTTGAACCTAAACCCATTAACACAGTAGCTTGGCCATATTTTTGCAGCATAAATTGGTCCCTTGGCTAGCGTTCTAATAGACTCATTCTCAAGTCTTGCGTATGGACGATCGACCTAAATACCACGAAAGAAGCAATTAAGCTCATTCTCAATCAAGTGCATATACAAAAAGGTAATTACAGAGTTCTCAAGTCTTACATATGTACTCAACCATGATGGAAAATAACGTCTTATTTCTTGTTCTAGTTCTTTTTCTGTTATGTGTGGCCTACCCGACCTCACATTATCATTAAATATGCTAAAAACAACATCGTTCAATTAATGTAATAGTATAATAATTAATACTATTAAAATAATATAGACGTATTAATTACTTACCCCTCCAGTTTCTCTACTTCCTCCTCGTCGCAGTTGAGTAATACATACACCTGAGCAGCCCTTAGCTCATCATCGTTCAGATATCTCTTTTTCATCTTACCCGATGGCTTTCCTGGAGCATTGAATACCTTCAGTATTGTATCATTACTTTCATGATCTCCCTCGTCGTTTCTGGAAGCTCTCGTTCTATTAGTTGCAACATGAGGCTTGAAATACATCGAACAAAAGTTTGTAATCTCCTCGAGAACATAGGCTTCACAAATAGAACCCTCGACCCGTGCCTTATTTTTCACCTTTCTTTTTAGGTGATTCAAATGTCGCTCGAACGGGTACATCCATCGATATTCGACGGGTCCACCAACACGTGCCTCATAGGATAGATGAATCGGCAAATGCTCCATAGAGTCGAAGAATCTAGGAGGAAACACCCTCTCTAGCTTGCATAGTGTTACCGCAATGTCCTTCTCTTGCTTTTTTAGACGATCAACGAGCAATTTCTTAGAACAAAGATCCCTGAAGAATATGCTAAGCTCCGTCAATGGATCCCAAACTGCCTGCAGTAAGAATTCCCGAAATGCAATCGGAATTAACCTCTCCATGAATACGTGACAATCGTGGCTCTTCATACCCGTCAATTTGTTTTTCTTCGGATCGACACATCTTCTCAGATTTGACACATATCCGTCTGGAAATTTTAGGTCCTGGATCCACCGACAAAGTCTCACTTTATCCTCCTTGTCCAGCGAGAAAATTGACTTCGGCAGGAACTGTTTTCCATTCTGCTGTATCAAATGCAACGCAGGGCGTTTGCATATTTCTTCTAAGTCCAACCTGGCCTTGGGATTGTCTTTCGTTTTTCCCTTTACGTCCATCACAGTATTAATTATGTTATCAAACACATTCTTCTCAATATACATGACATCAAGATTATGTCTGATCAGATTGGTACTCCAGTATGGCAGATCCCAGAATATGCTCCTCTTTGTCCAGTTATGAACTCTACCAAATCCATCGCACTTGTACCCAGTTGTAGGATCTTCGAAAGCACTTGGAAAATCTTTAACCTCCTCCCATATCGTGGCTCCGCACCACCTTGGCGGTGGATCACCCTTCTCTACAACACCGGCACGGAAAGCATTCCTGTTCCTTCTGAACGGATGATCTTTTGGCAGAAATTGCCGATGACAATCAAAGAAGTACGGTTTTCCACCGTGTTTCAAGCGGAAAGCCTTACTACAGTCCATGCAATACGGACATAAGAGACGGCCATGAGTGCTCCATCCAGATAACATTTATAGGCCGGAAAGTCGTTGATGGTCCACATAAGGGTTGCCTTCATCTGAAAATTCTGCTTCCTGGAAACATCGTACGTGTTAGCGCCTATTTCCCATAACTGATTAAACTCATCTATCAAAGGCTGTAAGTACACGTCAATGTTCCTCTTGGGATTGTTCGGACCAGGAATTATAACGGTTAGAAACATGTACTGAGTCTTCATGCACATCTAAGGCGGTAGGTTATACGGAGTGACAATCACAGGCCAGCACGAGTACTGGGATCCCGAAAGACCAAAAGGAGTAAAACCGTCAGAAGATAGTCCCAACCTGACATTTCGCGGATCTGAAGCAAAATCTGGATACACTCGATCAAAGTGCTTCCACGCTTCTCTATCGGATGGGTGATCCAACACTCCTTCAATCTGTTCTCGCATGTGCCAACTCATATTTTCGGCCGTCTCTTTCACCATAAATAATCTTTGCAACCGCGGCGTTAAAGGCAAGTAGTACATTGAATCGGTCGGTCTTCTTGCACCGGTAGACCTTCCTGTACTAGTTGTCTTATAGCGATCAGCACCATAAAATTTGCACACATCTGCGTCCATGTCGTCTTTGTAGTACAGCATGCACCCATTGCGACAGGAATCGATTTTCTCGTATCCCATCCAGAGCGATCTCACCATCCTCTTAGACCGGTAGAAGTCTTTAGGCAACTTAGCACCCGCCGGCAAGATCTCTATAATCAACTCCAACACTCGGTTGTAGCATTCTTGCGACATGTTAAAATCTGACTTAATGCTCAACAGTCTTGTAACCACCTCCAACGGTGAATGATCCTCACAACCTGGATACAATGGAGTCCTTGCATTCTCCAGCAACTCCATGAACTGTGCAGCATCGGCGTTCGGTGCCTCCTCAGGTGCATCATGAACGAAACTAGGCCCCGCAGCGTCGAAAACTATATTCACGCACCCGTCGTCGTATGCATGATTATCTGAAACAAAATTAGGTCCCGCATGCATATATGGCTCAACATAAGGCTCCGGCTCTGATGCTAAAGATACAAGTTCTCCGTGTGCGGTCCACTGATAGTAATTAGACGTGAAACCCCTCGAGTACAAATGATATGTCACTTCCACTTCTGGATAATATTTCACGTTATGATATTTCACACATGGACACTTAATTTTGGTGCCGTCAATGTACTGAGGAAACGCCTTAGCAAACTGTAGGAACTGCTCTACTCCCGCTATGTATTCATCCCGCACACCACACATATCATCAGGACGACGATTGTACATCCATGAACGATTTCACAAGTAGTAATTCATATCCATTTGGAAATAATTCTGCAAAGATGGACACACATTATCCAACAGGCACAAATTCGTATATTATGTCTTATTAGGGACACATTAGTAGCGGACAGTTACTAATATCAATGATATGCAATCTAGGTCAAACTAGGTTGTACTAAGTTAAACAAAGTCAAACAAGGTCAACCTAAGTCAAACAAAGTCAAACAAGGTCAAAGTAGGTCAAGGGTTGACCTATAGTTGACTTTGTCAACTCTTAGTCCAATCTAAGTCAAATATCCTATTTCTAGTCATTACCTACCAAGGTACCGTTTACCTTATCGCTATTGGTATCCTAATACCAATACCTTAAGTTGGTACCCTTTACCTTATCGCTATTGGTACCCTTTACCTTATCGTTATTGGTTAACAGTCAATTCAATTTCAGTTATTCAAGGAAATCAGTTGACACATTAAGTGGATTTATCTCAGGAATAGGAAAACCAATCTCAGTCCTATTTACAGTTTAAGGAAAATAAAATCTATAAGGACTGTTACTCAAATAGACCACCTGTTGACTGATACAAGAATACCTATCATCAAAAGCCCCAAACTCGAGCCACACTCCAAACACTGACCCATTTGTGAAAATAGGACTGAACCTGTGTGGCATGGACTGATGCATGGTAGGTAGGTGACTAGACACTTGATGTTAGGGACTGATACTCAAGTATTTAGTCAAGTGACCTCAGGAACTGAACTCATATTCAATAGGAGACTGAACTAACCAATAAGCAATTTGGGGGCTGAATAATTAATTCAAAACTGATTTAAGGACAGGCTGGACATCTAAGTTGATAACTAATGTCGATGTGCAAGGGTGGAATGAACTAAAAAGGTAATCCTTCAACCAAACAATACCTAATCTATATGTCAGTCATGGGACTGAACAACTGAATACAAGACAAATAATAGGACTGGAACTAAATAAATGCCTGGACTGATATGAAGAGATAATATGGACTACAATATATATATATATAAAATATGAGGAAACAATGCACAAACTGTTCTCAGATTGACACGTATATATATGTGTGTGTGTCATGTGTGTGGTGTGCAAACAGTGTGTGTGTACAATAGGGTGTGTGTATATAGGGTAAAGTGTGCCATGTGTGTGTACATAACATGGGCTATGTGTCTCAATGTGTGTGTGTACATAGGAATCAATAGTGTGAGTGAATTAGCTATTCTCGGTTTTGAGTGTAATGTGAGTGAGCTATAAGAGAAACAATATACACAAACAGTGTATCAATCTCAGGAAAATCAGTAGATAGCAGTAGTGTGTGTTTATATTCTCAGGTTACACTTATGTGTGTGTGTAGATAGGTGTAAACAGTGCATAATTTCTCGAGAAAATTCAGTGTAATGTGTGTGTGCCAATATGTGAAAACAGTGTATAAAAACTGTTCTCAGTTTTGACAGTCAATGGCATACGAAAACCCAAAAATCCCCAATCAATGTGAACCCTAACCTGCACATTAATTCTCAGAGAAGATATGGGATTAATCATAATGGTTTAATCATTCAAAATCAGTTTAAACAAATGTTAATCTCAGAAAATTAATATATAGTGAACTACGTATCAAAAAATTGGGGATAAACCAAATTCGAAATCCAAATTCAATTAAAAGCAAAATCTAATGGTTGGTAATGATATGTGTATGTGTCATAGAGTCACACGTGTCAAGTGTCCACCAAAACAGGACACAATCGTGTCCAAATTATTTTTTAACACACACGAACACAAATGACACAGTGCAGTCTCGTGCACGTGTCCACGCGTGGTTGGTAATGATATGTGTGTGTGTGTGTGTGTGTGTGTGTGTGTCCGTGTCTCTGTGTGTGTGTGCGTATGTGTGTCCGTGTCTGTGTGTGTCCGTGTGCTGTGTGTGCGTCCGTAGGAGAGGAGGAGGAGGAAGGAGAGGAGTTAGGTTAGGGTTTACCTGAGGAAGAGGAGGAGGAGGTCGGATTGGGGGAGGAGGAGCTCGAGGAGGAGGATCTCGAGGAGGAGGAGCTCGCCGGAGGGGGAGGGAGTCGCCGGGGGGGAGGGGATCGCCGGGGGGGGGGCACTGACAGAGGGGGAGGGAGTCGCCGGGGGTGGGGGGGGTGGGGGGGAAATGAAATTTTCGGGTTTTCGAGTGAGAATGAGTGGGAAAGAAGGCAGCAGCGTGCCCTAAGTAAAATAACTTAGCGACGTCACGTTTTGACGTCGCTAAACGTCGCAAACTTGGCGACATGTACATAAAATATGTCGCTGAACGTCGCTATTCGGTGACGTAGTACACTCCTGTCGCAGAACGTCGCTAGACAGCGACGTTTTGCGACGTGTTTAAAATGACGTCGCTACTGGCGACGTCATTTCTTGCCGTCGCTACATTACGTCGCTATTTGATGATATTTTAGTAGTGGCTTCCCAATACGCCACCGACATGTAGGAATCCCTAACGGACACGAACGAGCTCCGAATCCTCTCAAACTTGGGTAGCTCCTTCCTTGGCTTGAATGGAGAAGGAAAGAAGAAGGTTGGGTGGAGAAATAGAAGGATTTGGTGGAGAAATTTCTAGGGATTGCTCTCTAAACTAATTTGGGGAAGAACAAGAGAGAGAATGGAAGAGGGAAATGATGAGTGGCTAAGCCTATCCACATATAGTGTGGCCGGCCATGGGGGTCATTTTGTCCTATTAGGGAATGCCCAAAAAGCCCCCTCTCTAATCTACTAGTTAATGCATGGAAAGGGGTTCTAAGTCGGGGCTAGTTTGGTCATTCCTAAAACACTAATCACACTAATCCCATCCAAAATAAATTATCCTAGTCACTAACTAAAATAATTAACATGTGGGCTATGGCTAACTAATGGGTGGGTCCACTAGAGTCAAAACTACCCCGGGTCCCCGTTACAAGTCAGATTGAGCTGAAATTCGAATCCGACTCAAATAACCCCAAAATAATATTATAAATAAATAAATAATTTCAAAAATATTCTAAAATGAAAAATGACAAAAATACCCCTATTTCTGGAAACTGGGGGTGACAAATCTATCCACCTTAAAAAAATTTGTCCTCGAAATTAAAACCAAGCAATAGTAAAATATCAAAATCACAAGTCATGGCTAAAAATTTAAAATGACTAAAATCTCAAAATCAAAGCATGAATTAATGACTAAATTTATAAAATTTAAAATTACTCTCAAATAGAAACTGGGTGCTATAAGTCTATCCATCTTAAAAGAATCATCCTCAAAAATTAAAACAAGTAAACACAAAAAAATTATGCAAATCGATAATCATATGCGTCTGTCCAATCATCATGATGCTCAGAATCTCCATCATGCCAGTGAGCAAGGCTACGATAATCACAGAGTCCTCAACTATGGTACATACCCCTAGAATCATGGTATTTAAAATTTTTGCATTGTCGCATGCTTGGCAGTAAAAATCTTAAATTCCCACACCCGAGAAATACGACCATAATTCGACTATATGTCCTCACTATGCCTGTTAGAATGACCCTAGAGGATTCTAAAATCTCATAATCGAGGCGACCTAGCCCATACGACTTATCTCAAAAGAAAAATACATCACAAGAACAATTTTTATCCAACGATCAAAGAACAGATAGGATCGAAGTTCAAGACAGTTTATAAGAAGGCAAATGCGGGAAGGAGATTCGAAATATTGAAACCTGCTATCTGCTCTGCTACTGCCTGAGTGGGCTCAACTGTCATGGCGAAAGCTCGCCCCTGCTCGCCTCCTCTAGCCTGCTGTACTCCGTCCTGTTCTCTTCGGATTCTACTAGCGTGGCAATCCCTCAGCTGGTGGTCAGGCGCCCCACAGTATAGGCAGACGCCCAACCTCTTCCTACAAACCTCTTGAGTGTGTCCCTGCTTCCCGCAGAAAGTGTACTGAGTAGCCGGCCTCTGATCCTGACCCTGGTGCTGCTGGACACGCGCCGGTGCCTGCTGAAACTACAACTGAGGCTGCTGCTGCTGAAACTGCCTCTGCTGGAAATGTGGGCGCTTTGCCAGCCCCGCACTCGAGCTAGCTCCGAGAACGTCACTGCACCTCTTCGGCTTGAGGCCGAAGTCCTCCTCTGTAATCTGTGCCTCCATCAGGATCTGCTCGAAGGTCGCATCACGTCGCCCAGAGGTACGAGTGCGTACTGCATGGATAAGACCCCTTCGGAACTTCCGAGCCTTGCACCCCTCATCCTGGATCAGACTGGGTGCAAACCTACTCAGACGGAAGAACTTCGCTGCATACTCGTCTACCGACGAGTTCCCTTGCACCAAACTGACAAACTGCCCCTCCAAAGCTGTCAAGGCTACATCCGGATAGAACTTCTTCTTAAAGAGCTTCCTGAAGTCCTCCCAAGATAAACCTCTCACTGACGCACGCGGATCCGTACGGTACCAAGTCAGAGCTATGTCGAAAAACTGGCTCGCTGCAGACGTCACCCAAAGTCCTCTCGGGACCTCTGCCAACTCCAGACTCCGCTGGACATCCTCCTACCAGTCGTCTGCGTATAGGATACCCTCGGTACCCTTGAACTCCTGCGGGTTCATCTTCCTGAAGTCTAGGTGCGTATCGGGCCTCCCCTGACCCTGC
This sequence comes from Iris pallida, assembly GCA_029216955.1. Classification (NCBI taxonomy): domain Eukaryota; kingdom Viridiplantae; phylum Streptophyta; class Magnoliopsida; order Asparagales; family Iridaceae; genus Iris; species Iris pallida. Next base: position 21,943 of record JANAVB010016797.1, on the reverse strand, counting down.
TGCTGTACTGGTGCTCCCTGAAGTGCACCCGGTGCACCCCTCTCCACTGCTGCCATCGCTAGCTGATGCGAGTTCTCCATGGTCTGTCGCATCACCTCTTCCTGTGCTCTCTGTGTCTGCAACATCTGCTGCAGAAGGGCCATCATCCCCTGGGTATCTGTCGGTAGCTGAGGCGGCGGTGGAAGAATATCAGGGATGACCATGGACGGTCTCGCTGCTAGAGGTGGAAGACCTCCTGAAATTGTCGCTGCTGCTCCCGCCTGAAGGGCAGGGACTGAGGCTACTGCTCTCTCGACTGCTACTCCCATAGCCGGAGGTAGAGGACCTCCCGGATCTGACCTCTCTGGAACTGTACTAGGCCATGCTTGAGAACGAGTCACCATCATCCTGAAGACGAATTGAACCCAAGAGATCAATATGGCACATGATAAGATATTATCAAAGGAGGACAATTGAATTCAAATGAAAGAAGAGTTTTCATGGTAATCAAAAGATCAAAGTTTTTCCTAAAATGTGATTGAGTATCTCCTATCATACCCTAGATCCTACGTCCTAGTCGCAGGCTCGTAATTAGCCCTCTAAGTTGAGCACCATTACGAGATCGCACTAATTACGACTCTGACCTGCATGGGCCACCACAAAAATATGTCACGACCCACACCCTGATTAGGGGCACGAGTACGTGGTTACGTCCAGCCTACGCCGCAGCATCGACGGTAGAACGCTGTCTAGGTCATCTATAAATACTACAACTAAACAGATAAAGGTACCTGTACAGTATATACTCTCCGAATGGAAGGGACATAGCAATACAGTCTCAATCACAAATACAAAACTAAGGTAGATAGCATGGAAAGGAAATATGATAGATAAAGTAGAAAATGAGTTCGAGATCCACACAAGTCCAGAGCTATACACAACTACACAGAGTCATAGAAATATAACATAAAATACTACAAACTGAAAGTACTAGCTGGCTTGCAGGCCAGGCAAACCTGTAGGACCGTTGAGCACCTCAAGAGGGGGGTGAATAGAGTGTGTGTGTGCAGCGAAAAATAATCACCAAAAAAAATTAACTATGGAAGTAAATAAGAGACAGTAAATAAATACAGCAAGAGATAGAGAAATCAAACTCAGTGACACAGCGATGTATACTGGTATCCCTCTGAGAGGACTAATCCAGTCTCGAGTACTCTTGCTCGATGTTAATCCACTATAGCACAAGCTAAATGAGAGCTTACAGTCTCTTACAACACCGTGCTTGGTGACAAGTGCACGACCAACTTCACAATACCGTGCTTAGTGACGAGTACACGACCGGCTCCACAACAGGATAGTTGCTGAACTTGGAACGACCTCTTTACAACTCTTGGATACCAAAAACTCTAAATCAACATAGATATTACTGGCTTTTGGCTAAGAGATGTATAGGTATAATTTGAAAGCTTTAGAACATTTTGAAAACATTGGAAGAGTAGAGAAGAGAAGATGAAGAGTGAATGAGTGATTTGAAATGAAAAATTCTCTTCTATTTATAGGTGTTTTCTGGGACCGAACTCGGACAGAGTTCGGACAGAGTTCTGATGCAAATATTTCGCATAGAGACGTTGCTCGCAGATTTGGAGGCAACTGAACTTTTGAATTTAAACAGACCGAACTCGGACAGAGTTCGGACCGAACTCGGTTTTGAGTTCTGTCAAGGAATTTTCAAAATATTTGTCAAAGAGCTATTTTGTTAAAAATAAAACAAGATATTTTGTAAAGAAGAAAATGTAAAACAGGTAGGCTCTTTTAGAAAATTGGACTGGGATTAATCTAAGCCAGTATTACCTATTTGATTTTACAATGTTAATCCTAGACCCAATAAAAAATAAAATACAGAATAAATTGTAAAATGACTCAAACGAAAATCCATTGAATCTTTGGCTTGTTGATGCAGTACAACGTTCGTTGATATTGATTTCACATATAGTCTGAAATGATTAGCAGCAGTTTGTATATTTTTGTGTATTGACTAAAGTGCATGTTGATTATCAAAATCGGGTGTGACCATGGAATGGGCCAACAATCTCCCCCATTTTGATAATTGACAAACTTTGAGTCTATACCAAAAATATATCAAAAAATATAATAAACAAAATACCTGAGATGATTGGTTTTGTTTTGTTTTGCTTGGTTATGTATAGCTCTTCTCCCCCTTTGTCAATAGAAAAATGACTTTGGCTCCCCCGTAAAGTGTGAAGCCAACAATAAAAACAAAAGACAAAGTGAAGCTAACAATAAAGAGATACATGAGCACAACATAAACAACTAATATAATAAGAAACAGCTGATAATACTGAAAGAAAATCTCACTAATAATCCAAAGTACAATCAGAAATAATAAAATGTCTAACTATGAAGTTTAGAAAAAAAAACTACATCAACTCAAAAGATCATCATCTAACTACTATCCACTAGCCAATAGCTGAGTCAGCATCACATAGTCGGATCATCACCGCCAGGGGCCTCTGGAGGAAAGTAGGCTGCAGTAGGGTCGAAGTACTGAAAGGATGCCTCGTCTCCGAATCGAGGACCAGAGAAGTCTGGGTGAGGCAGAATGGTGAGCGGACGAACTGGATCATGAGATAGGCTGTAGTGGAGATCAGCAAGTCCGTTCCGTAACACCTGGGCCTGATAAATGTGGCGGAACTCCGAATCAAGGTAACTCTGATGACGTTGTGCAGAAACAGCAACAAAGTCATCAAAGCGCTGGAAAAATCCTGGATCAAATCCCGGAGCAGGGGCTGGTGCAGGAGCAGCATCATGATGAGGAGCCTCAGCATCTGGAGCAGGCTGAGCTCCAGGAGGCAGAGGTGGAGCTGGGAATCTACGTGATCTGGTAAGCTCAACTGTAGTGGAGGAGTATGCACAGGTTTGAAGGTCAATCTCAAACCGGTGGAAGATAGCGGCCAGGTGCATAGAGTACACCAGATTGTGTCCTGCATTTCTATAGTTCAGCATCCAGGCCATCATAGTCTTTGGAATAGAGAATGAAATTCCAAAGTGAATGTGGTACAAGGCAGAAAGTTCAAAAAAGTAACTTCATCAGTGGGTCCTTTCTTAGGAAGGAGTACAGAGAAAATAAGTCGATGAAGTTCATAAAAATTTTGGTTCAAATTTCTAGAGAATACCCTACAAGGAACAGAGTTTGGATGACAGATTAGTTCCTTGAAGGAAGCATGGGAGACATCTGCAGGAAATTGAACATGGTTGATATCTACTAGTGCCTCACCAATATCAGGAATATGGAAGAATTCACTAATATCAGTAGCACTGAACTCTAGTTCTTGCCCAGCAACGCAAGAATAAAAGTTTCCGTTATGTTTTACTTGCAAGTTGCAGTAAAACATTCAGACAACATTATCATAGATATTTTTTGCTACTTTGAAGAAATCTCGGTAGCCTAAGTGGTCGAATGTCGGAGCATATTCAGAAAATGTAGTAAAATTGACAAAAGCTCCGAAACAAATTTTACGACCAGAAAAGGAGTCAAACCAGAGATCAGAGTACTATTTGTCAGGAAATAAAGTAGAACCATAGTCCTCTGATCTACTGGTCGTGCTGGACTAAATAAACTGGCTGGTGTATGGTCAGAAGAAGAGGAACCAGCTTGGGAAGTTGATCCTCGTTGACGCTTAGGAGCCATGAGAAAAGAACGAGAAAAAGCGGAGTACCTTTTTGAAAAGGAGAAGGAACAAGATTTGGAACGCCCACCAGATCTTCTAGAAACCTTGCTAAGATGAAGGAGGAAGAAGTTTTGGAGAGGGAGGAGATGATTCCACGAGTTGAAAATGATGGGTAAAAGAGAGGTATTTATAAGGGTTAGGGCCGGCTGTTTGGTTCTGGAATTTAATACAGCGCCGACCGAACTCGGCCCGAACTCGGTCAGAGTTCGGCTGGAGTTCGGTCACTTGTATTCTCGAGACAATAACAGCAGCTTTGGTAATTGAAAATCAACTTTATGACTTTGACTTCTCAATTTAGTAACAATATTTATTTTGGGTTAGCTGTAGGGGTACTGTCCCAGCTAACGGAGGTTCACCGGGGGACTCTTAAGTACCGTGTCGCTTCGACCGTAGTCGTGGTGACAGACAGACCCTTTTTAGGCTTGTTCTCCAAAATAATTTCTGTTAGATAAATTTAAAAGTTTCAAGTTATAAAATTTATTTTAAATACCGTACTACATTATGAATCTGAAAATTCAAGTATACCGAGCTCTCGCCTCATTATGTTAAACCGATCCTCAGCCAATGGTTTTGTGAATATGTCTGCTAGTTGATGATCTGTGTCAATAAATTCTAGGCAGATATCCCCGTGTTGCTGATGATCACGTAAAAAATGATGACGAATCTCTATGTGTTTTGTGCGTGAGTGACAGATAGGGTTCTTAGTCAGATTAATGGTGCTAGTGTTGTCACAATAAATAGAAATCTTAGTGTAGTGCAGATTATAGTCTTCTAAGGTTTGCTTTATCCACAAAATCTGAGCACAACAACGACCTGCGGTGATATACTCAGCCTCAGTAGTTGACAATGCTACATAATTTTGTTTCTTGCTAAACCAAAAGACTAAGGCCTTTCCTAGGAAATGACATGTGCCACTGGTACTTTTACGGTCTACTTTGCATCCCGCAAAATCTGTATCCGAATAACCTATCATGTCAAAGGATTTGGTTTTAGGATACCATAAGCCGACTGTAGAAGTTCCTTTAAGGTATCGGAAGATACGCTTAACGGCACTTAGATGTGATTCCTTAGGATTTGCCTGATAACGTGCACAGATGCAAACGCTAAACATAATATCAGGACGACTAGCAGTTAAATATAATAAACTACCAATCATACCTCGATACTTACGCTGGTCGACAGGTTTGCCACTTTCATCAGAATCAAGCTTTGTAGATGTAGCCATAGGAGTCCCGATTGGCTTTACGTTTTCGAAGTCGTACTTTTTCAGTATATCCTTCGTGTACTTAGCTTGGTTGATGAATGTTCCTTTTGAGTGTTGTTTGATCTGAAGTCCTAGGAAGAAGTTTAGCTCTCCCATCATGCTCATCTCAAATTCACTCTACATACACTTAGCAAAATCTTGACAAAGTTTTTCGTTAGTAGAACCGAATATTATGTCATCTACATAAATTTGCACAAGGAGAATATCATCATTCAAAGATTTGATAAACAAGGTAGTATCAACTTTTCCTTTTGAAAAACCATTATCAAGTAAGAAGGCACTTAGGCATTCATACCAAGCACGAGGTGCTTGTTTGAGTCCATATAGTGCTTTCTTAAGCTTGAAGACGTGATCAGGTTTTTGAAAATCTTCAAAACCAGGGGGTTGTTTCATAAAAACTTCCTCTTTTAAAAAATCGTTTAAAAATGCACTTTTCACGTCCATTTGAAATAATTTAAAATCATTAAAGCATACAAATGCGCAAAACATGCGGATGGCTTCTAGTCTAGCAACAGGAGCATAAGTCTCATCATAATCAATTCCCTCTTCTTGATTATAACATTGTGCCACTAGACGTGCTTTGTTGTGTAGAACTTGTCCATCTTCACTGAGTTTATTTCGGAACACCCATTTGGTACCAATTATCGATTGACCAATAGATTTAGGAACGAGTTCCCAAACTTGGTTTCTCTCAAATTGATTTAGTTTCTCTTGCATGGCATGAATCCAAAACTCATCAGAGAAAGCATCATCTATATTCTTAGGTTCTATTTGAGAAATAAATGCTACATTTGCTGCTATTTTAGAATCTTTAAGAGAGGAGCGTGTACTTACACCTTTAGATACATCACCTATAATAAGTATTTCTGGATGATCTGGCAAGAATTTTAATGAATCAATCTTTTGGGTCAGATCTTCCACAGAACTCTTCTTAGTCTTTGCATGTGTATCTTCATCATCACTGTCGCTAGATCTGTGACTATTTAGCTCATCAAAAGTAACATTAATAGATTCTTCAACAATCATAGATCTTTTATTAAAAATCCTATATCCCTTACTCTTGGCAGCGTATCCGAGAAATATCCCTTCATCTGCTTTAGAGTCAAACTTTTCCAAGTTATCCTTAGTGTTCAGGATGAAACAGCGACATCCAAAAACTTTAAAATAAGAAATGTTTGGAATCCTTCCAAACCAAAGCTCATATGGTGTTTTCTTCGAGATCGGTTGAATTAACACCCTATTCAAAACATGACAGGCTGTACTAACAGCTTCTGTCCAAAAATACTTAGGAAGATTATGCTGATTCAGCATGACTCTAGCCATTTCGCTTAGAGTACGATTCTTTCGCTCCACAACACCATTCTGTTGGAGAATTCTAGGACAAGAAAATTCATCGTAATATCCACTATCATCACAAAACTTTTTGAAATTAGAATTTACGAATTCGCCACCATGATCACTTCGGATACAAGTAATCATGAAGCCTTTTTCGTTCTGTACCTTTTTGTAAAATATCTGAAATTCAAAAATAGCATCACTTTTGTTTGATAAAAAGTAAACCCAAGTAAAACGAGAGAAATTATCAACAATAACAAAAGCGTAGAGCTTACCGCCAAGACTAGCGACTCTACTAGGTCCAAATAAATCTATATGAATTAACTGCAAAGGTCTAGAAGTACTTACAGCGTTGATGGATTTAAAAGTAGACCTATGTGCTTTGTTCTTTTCACAGTCAACACATACCATATCTCTCTTGAATGGAATCTCGGGGAGTCCTTTTACCAACTTCTTAGTACTGAGTCGTGAGATAGTATCTATATTTGCATGTCCTAGTCTCATGTGCCATAGCCAGCTTTCATCTAGATTAGCTACTAGGCATCTACCTGTATTATTAGTATTCTCCAAAAGGAAAACATAAATATTGTCTTCTCTAATCCCTTTATATACGGGATCACCAGATGACATATCATATATGGTACATTTATCTTTTACAAAATTGATACCATAACCATTATCAGCCAAATGACTTATGCTTAGTAGGTTATGTTTTAATTCTGTTACTAGACAAACATCTTTTATTACTTGATAAGGAGAAATACCTACAGTACCATTACCAATAATATCACCTCTCAAATTATTTTCGAAGGAGACATATCCTTGTTTCTTCATCGATAGCGTAGCGAACAAAGATGCATCACCGGTCATGTGTCGTGAACATCCGCTATCGAGGATCCATTTGCTTTTAGCATGAGAGGGTTGAGGGTCCACCTACAAGACAAGTAAATAAATCCTTTGGTACCCATTTACTGAAGGGTCCATTCTGATTAGTTTTAGGTCTCCAGAATAAAGTATGATTGTCAACAAGCTTCCTTGCTAAACAATACTGTGATATGTGTCCATGCGTGCCACAATAAGTGCAAGTAAGTTTAGAACCAGATTTGGTCAAAACTGTATTTACATACTTGTTAGGTTTCTTGGAGAACCTATAAGTGAAAGCATGATGATAGTCGTGTTTCTTCTGTGCTTTCTTATTTTTAGTCCTTTTAGGTGTATGCTTAGCATTAGGACTAAACTTAGGCTGTGTCACAGGTATTGCCTATTTGCCTAACTTGATTTCTAACTTTTTAGAAATCGCAATAGACTCTTCATATCTAGCAGTCATATCTGAGAGTCTTTGTTCTGTAACTAAGTGCTTCTTCTTCTCTATGTCATACAATTCTTGCATCTTGACATAGTCTCTTTCTTTCTTTTCAATCTTGAGGATAGCCTCATGATAGTCTACTTTGAGTTTGGCTATCTCTTTCGTGTTACCGGTAGTAGACGTCTCTTTAATATCTTCAATAAGATTGGACAGTTTAGCTATCTCGGTTGTGTATGCCTTAATCTCTTTTCGAGATTGCTTATATTTGTCAAGCACAGTTTTGTGATCTTCAAGTAATTCGCTAAAGGAATTTTCTAATTCATCGAAAGTAAAATCATCATATAGAGGGTTTGAGGATACCTTATCAAATGCCATAAGACAGACATTGGCATTGCCGCAGGGCCTGTCTTCTTCTTCTGTATCACTGGCATCACTTTTATGCCAGATACTTGTGTTGGCATACTTTCGACCGGATGTTGCTTTTTTGCTTGATCTTGATCTGTCATATGGACTGCTTTTCTTTGAAGTTGGACAGTCCTTCTTCATGTGCCCTGTCTTCTTGCATCCAAAGTAGATGGTTTCATCTTCATTGCTTTCTTGGACATCTCTTTTCCTTCTGTTTGATTTCTCAAACTTTAGGAATTTTCTGAAGTTCTTCACAAGTAGGGCTTGTTCATCACCACTTGATGATTCTTCATCAGCGTCATTGCATGTTGATTTTCTTGCTTGAGCTTCGAAAGCAATAGATTTTTTTTGGTGTTGCTTCTTCAAACTCTTGCAAATCAAGTTCATGGGTCATGAGCTTACCCATCAGTGTTTCCAAGGACATAGTGGTGAGATCGTTTCCTTCAATGATTGTTGTGGCTTTTGGATTCCAGTTCTTGGTTAGAGCCCGCAGCACTTTTTTGATCTTCTCATGATTGCTGTAATTCTTACCAAGAGATTGCAAAGGATTAGTTATATCAAGGAAACGTGTAAACATCTGTGTAATTGACTCACCAGGTTTCATCTTGAAAGATTCATATTCCTGTGTTAGTCTACTAATTTTGGATTCTTTCACTTGGAAGTACCTTCATGAGTTACCTCAAGAAGTTTCCAAATTTCGTGAGACATTTTACAGGTTAAAACTCTGTTGAACTCCGTTTTGTCAATTGCACAGAATAGTGCATTGATGGCACGAGCATCTAGACTAGCCTTAGCTTTTCCAGCTTCAGTGTATTTGTCATGAGGCTTTTCTATAAGCTGGCCTTCAACCACTGTGGGTGCTGGTTTCTTATAACCATCAATGATTATAGACCAAAGATCAAAGTCAAGAGATTTTAAGAAGAAAGTCATCCGTGTTTTCCAATAGGTATAATTTGTACCATCAAAAAGTGGGGGTCTATTTGTGGATTGCCCTTCACCGTTGAATATTGATTTTACGGCTGCCATATATAATCTCTGAGGTTTGTTATATAAGAATATAACCTGCTCTGATACCAATTGTAGGACCGTTGAGTACCTCTAGAGGGGAGTGAATAGAGTGTGTGTGTGCAGCGGAAAATAATCACAAATTTTTTTTAACTATGACAGTAAATAAGAGACAGTAAATAAATACAGCAAGAGATAGAGAGATCAAACTCAGTGATACAGCGATGTATACTGGTATCCCTCTGAGAGGACTAATCCAGTCTCGAGTACTCTTACTCGATGTTAATCCACTATAGCACGAGCTAAATGAGAGCTTGTAGTCTCTTACAACACCGTGCTTGGTGACAAGTGCATGACCAACTTCACAACACCGTGCTTGGTGACGAGCGCACGACCGACTCCACAACAGGATAGTTGCTGAACTTGGAACGACCTCTTTACAACTCTTGGATACCAAAAACTCTAAATCAACATAGATATTACTGGCTTTTGGCTAAGAGATGTATAGGTATAATTTGAAAGCTTTAGAACGTTTTGAAAATACTGGAAGAGTATAGAAGAGAAGATGAAGAGTGAATGAGTGATTTGAAATGAAAAATTTTCTTCTATTTATAGGTGTTTTCTGGGACGAACTCGGATAGAGTTCGGGCAGAGTTCTGATGCAAATATTTTGTATAGAGACGTTGCTCGCAGATTTGGAGGCAACTGAACTTTTGAATTTAAACAGACCGAACTCGGACAGAGTTCGGACCGAACTCGGACCGAACTCGGTTTTGAGTTCTGTCAAGGAATTTTCGAAATATTTGTCAAAGAGTTGTTTTGTTAAAAATAAAATAAGATATTTTGTAAAATAAAAATGTAAAACAGGTAGGCTCTTTTAGAAAATTGGACTGGGATGAATCTAAGCCAGTATTACCTATTTGATTTTACAATGTTAATCCTAGACTCAATAAAAAATAAAATACAGAATAAATTGTAAAATGACTCAAACGAAAATCCATTGAATCTTTGGCTTGTTGATGCAGTACAACGTTCGTTGATATTGATTTCACATATAGTCTAAAATAATTAGCAGCAGTTTGTATATTTTTGTGTATTGACTAAAGTGCATGTTGATTATCAAAATCGGCTGTGACCATGGAATGGGCCAACAAAACCTAACTAAGCTACACTACTCAGGATGAACAAAGTCTAGTGGCTCTACTAACAAGTCACGGTCCAGGTCTACTCCGTCAGACTCGACCCCATAATAGGTCGGGCAATCTGCCTCTGAATCATCTGTAAAATTGTCAACGATATCCTGTCAGGAAAATGAGCAAGTACAAACACCAACAACAGTTCCATGTGAATTGACAAATACTATAAGAGACAGTGCAATAAAATACAAGAAAAAGATATATGAAATACAGGATAAAAATTAGCAGGAAATGTATAATAGATGTGAGTACTGAATAGGACGACAATATATAATATTGGATGACTTAGGAACTATTCGGAAGCCGAGTTACAACCCTTAAACCAAACAAGGACCGGGAATTGTAACCCTTCTCCCGAACAGAACTTAGCCTCCAAGGATGAATAAATATAAAAATGTAACTTGAATTATTAGAGTGCTATGTGATCGGCTAGGGAATCATGGTAAGGTTACCCACTTGGCCCGACAATCACATAAAAAATCTGAAAGGGTCATGCCGGCCAACCTGGATAACAAGGACATGGGGGTATCTGCTACACTCTACGTGAGGTGAGGGTGGCGCTAGCAAAATAGTGACATGAGGCTTTGATCACATAACCCCTAATAATTCCCCCATCCCCGAATAGTATCATGGATCCGAATATGGCACGTCATGACACAGGATTCAAAAGCAGGGGCCCAGCCCACTCCCAAATCGATGTCTATATAAGTACATGCAACATGAAATATCACACACCAATATACCAAGGAAATCCGGGAATAACATCTCATGACAGGATCCGACGTATACTAGTCCGTGAACTATCGTATCGAGAATCAAGTAAAATACTACAACTGAATCCGATATAGTAGATATCAAGACAATAAAAACTATCAGTGAATGTACTCGCCTGCGGTCCTGAGCTGATAAGGTGAACAGACGCTCAGAGTAATCACAGACCTAAAATAAGATACTATAAGTCAAACAGGGCTTTATACTGAAAAAGGAAACTAATTTAAGTCATAAATGCAAGTCTAAGCCAAAACTAGGTCAATCTAGGTCAAACTGAGTCATACTAGGTCATACTGGTTCATACTAGGTCATACCAAGTCACTGGAAGTCAATCCAAGTCAAACTAGGTCAAACGGGGTCAAAGGTTGACTTACAGTTGACTTTTGGTCAACTGGTCAACCCTGGTCAACTCTAGGTCAACTCTAGGTCAAACTAGTCTAATGTTGACCAACAGTTGACTTTCAGTCAACTGATCAACCCTGGTCAACTCTAGGTCAACTCTAGGTCAACTAGTCTAATGTTGACCAACTGTTGACTTTCAGTCAACTGGTCAACTCTGGTTTGGTTTCGGTCAAATCTAGTCACTTAAAGGCTAAGTTTGACTCTCGGTTGACTTTTGTTGACTTTTGGTCAAAATAGTCAACCGACGTCAAAAACTAGTCTAGGAGCACTATATTTGATCATTACCAACCAAGGGAACCAAGTTCTACCCATATCTTAGACTCCAAACTCAAATACCATATTTCTGGGTAAAACCTATATTACCCTACCAAGATAAATCCCGATACCTTGTCCAATACCAAGGAAACCCTGCTAATACCCAAGATACTAGCCTAGGCTCCTTAGGATAGCTAGATACTATCCTATCTAAGGTTTACCTACCAAGAAATATGGGTATCTAACCTATTTTAGAACATGTATTGTTTTTACCCTCATTACCCCTACAAATATCATATATCATTCTCACATTACTCTAGCACTCACCCACACAATTCACTCACACACAACACTCTTATATATCACTCACCTATAAGCTTTCCTATAGGTTTTCCTATTAGTTTACACATAGGCTAACCTATAGGCTACTAGCTACACACACTAGGCTCTCTCACACACACACACATACAAACTCATAACACACACACACACACACAAAGTCACATACACACACACTATAAGCTCACATACACACACAATATGGCTAATTTGGTAGTGTCAATGGCCCTGAAATGGGACCAGTTAAGGACTGAAACAGGGGTTAATTAAGGACTATTTTGGGACAGGAATGGGGAGCTAATATAGGCTGTGTTTTAGGGCCAAACATAGGTTAATGGTGGACTGATATATAGGGTGTTTTGGGACAGCTAAGGACAGGTTTTAGGGTGGTTTTAGGGGCTTCTATAGGCTGATACATAGGCTTAGTATAGGACTGAAATGGGGTGATACAATGCTGAGTTTAGGCTGATTTAAGGGGCCTGTTAAGGTGGTTTGATGGGGCAATACAAGGGACTGAATAGGACAGGAATTGGGGGCTATTATGGGGCTGGTTTGGACTGTGTTTAAAGGGCTAAAGAGGGCTGTCCAAATGGATTGGTTCAGGGTTGATACTGCTGCCAATATGGGGGCTAATAAGCCCCCTTAAATATACTGCTAAGCAGTGTACCACTGCTGCTACAGTGTTTTTAAATAACAGTCCCCTTTGGGGGACTGTTCAGCTACCCATTAGTCTCTGTGGGGGGGGGGGACTGATGCCTATGCTGCTGCTGTTGATAGCAGGTCCCCCTCCCCTATATCACTGTCTAATCTCCTCTATATCCCTCTAATCAATCTAAATCCCACCTCCATTCACACTCTATCAAATCTCTCTATAAAACCACACATTCATTCTCAAATCCACCATCTATACATACACAAACTAACATTCAAAACCTCTCACACAACTCTCATAAACCTTGTATACCACTATCTTCCATTCTAACTAATACATTACACACACAAACCATTCTTCCCTTGGCCGAACCCTATATGCCCACCCCTTCACAAAGTATCACACCACACACCATAATATATACTTATATATGTAAGCCCCAAGATATGTATATATATATTATATATAATATATATATATATAATATATGTATATATATATATAGATATATAGCCACATATATTTATATAGATTAGATATATGACAATATGATACATAGGAAACACATTTCTAAACACATAGAGAAAATCTGGATAAATATTAAAACACATCAAAATATATAAATAAATCCACGTGTCCAAATAGGATTTTTTCTACTAGGACACGATCCTACCCATTAGGACAATCTAAGTCTCCAAATGGACACGAAATGGACACAAATAGAGACACAACGTGGGGGTCATTCCTATAGGTCAAAATCATCCTATGCATGAGAAAAATGAAAAAGAGAAAGGGATTTATACCTCCCGGTAGATCGAATCGAAAGAAAAGCTTCCCAATACGCCACCGACACGTAGGAATCCCTAACGGACACGAACGAGCTCCGAATCCTCTCAAACTTGGGTAGCTCCTTCCTTGGCTGGAAGAGAGGAAAGAGAAGGTTGGGTGGAGAAATAGAAGGATTTGGTGGAGAAATTTCTAGGGATTGCTCTCTAAACTAATTTGGGGAAGAACAAGAGAGAGAATGGAAGAGGAAATGATGAGTGGCTAAGCCTATCCACATACAGTGTGGCCGGCCATGGGGGTCATTTTAGTCCTATTAGGGAATGCCCAAAAGCCCCCTCTCTAATCTATTAGTTAATGCATGGAAAGGGGTTCTAAGTCGGGGCTAGTTTGGTCATTCCTAAAACACTAATCACAATAATCCTATCGAAAATAAATTAGCCTAGTCACTAACTAAAATAATTAACATGTGGGCCATGGCTAACTAATGGGTGGGTCCACTAGAGTCAAACTACCCTCGGGTCCCCGTTACAAGTCGGATTGAGCTGAAATTCGAACCCGACTCAAATAACCCAAAATAATATTATAAATAAATACATAATTTCAAAAATATTCTAAAATAAAAATGACAAAAATATCCATGTTTCTGGAAACTGGGGGTGATAACCCAGCCGTAGAACTCGTGGGACCGTGCTTGCTACTACTCGATAGCCTAAACATGACTTGCCTAACTTAACTTGCAACAACTTGACAAGCAAAGGCTGTGTCAATCTTTGTCTTGATGGAACGTGCGTGCACGCGTTCGACTTTGAACGACTAAGTCATTGGGTGCCTAGACTTAAGTCACAATCTGTTCAACCCAACTTAACTCATGGAAAAACCAAGGCTATGCCAAGCTGTCACCCCCAGTTTTCAAATTAGGGGTATTTTTTATCATTTCAAGTTTTATAATTTTAGGAATTTATTTAATTTATGTGATTTTTTGGGATTTATTTGGATTGGTTTGGATTTTATCCATCGGACTCAAATTGGAGACCGGGTAGCCTGGACCCTAGTGGGACCCCATACAAGCTGGGCTTAGCCACATACCATCATCATTAGGCTAGAAATCTTTAACCCATCTTCCATGGCTTAATTAGTCATTATAGAGGCTAATTTAGTTAGTTAGATAAAAACCGAAACGAAACGAACCAAACCGATTTCAAACCAAACCAAACTAAGCTTAATGGGTTGGGGGCTTATTGGATCCCAACCCAATAGCCCCCAAGAGGTGGCCGGCCATACATGAAGGAGAACCCCCCCTTTTTGCTTCTTCATTAAGTCTAACTCCTTCTCTCCAAATTAAATTCTTCTCCAACTCTTCCCTACAAGAACTCTACCTAGGTATGTCATTTAATCCCATTTATACTCTTTTCTATTTACTTCCTTCACCATAATGTAGAGAATAGGATTCTCTATTTGCCCTCTATTTGTGAGGTTTTTCCCTAGAGATTAGGTTAGAGTTTAATTAGGGGTTTATATGTTTAATGGTATATATATATCTATATATATATATTATATATATATATATATATATATATATATATATATATATATATATATATATATATGTATGGATATAAGGATGTGTATGTGTGTTATATATGTTTTATATGTGTATATTATATATATTATATCTATATATATATATATTTTTTTAAATATATATATATATATATATATATATAATCTATATATATATATATATATATATATATATATATATATATATATAAGGATGTGTATGTGTGTTTATATGTATAATATATATATGTGTATATAGATATGTATATATATGTATATAGATATGATATATATGTATATATGTGTATATGTATTTGGGTGTGTGTGTGTAGAGAGTGGTGAAGTGTCATGAGAATGGTAGTGGTGGTGTTTGTGTGTGGAGGTGAGAGTGTGTGGGGTTGTGTATTATATATATATATATATATATATATATATATATATATATATATATATTATATATATATATATGGATTAAGGATGTGTATGTGTGTTATATATGTATATATATGTGTATATATATATATGTATGTAGGGATGTGGTGTGTTTATTATATATATACAGTGGGATGGATAGATATATATATCTAAGTAACTATAGATATATATAGATAGTATATGCATAGATAGATATATATATAGAGAGGGAGATAAGTGAGGAGAGAAGAGAGAAGAGAATGTGAGGCAGTAGAGTAGCAGCAAGCTGCAGCAGATGCAGCAGCAGCAGGCAGTAGCAAGTGGCAGCAGCAGCTGCAGCAGATGCAGCAGTAGTAGCAGCAGCAGGAGCTGCCATTGGCAGCTCCTTTCCCTCCTTTACACCCCCTAATTACCCCCTTAAATCCCCCTAGTACATATATAAATGTATATATATAGGTAGATATATATGTATATATAGATAAATAGATGAGAAGTTAGATAGAAAGAGGAAGGAAAAGAATTAGGAAGAAGTAAAGAAGAATGAAAGGAAATTAGAAAGAAGAAGGAAAGGAAGTTAGAAAGAAGTAGGAAATTAGAAGAGGAATTAGATTTAGAAGAATAAGAAGAAGAAGTTAAGAAGAAGAAGAAGTAGAATTGAGAGTCAAAGAGGAGGTTGGAGCGAGAGCTAAAAGGGGGTTTTTAGTAGAAGTCGAGTTGGAGGGCAAAATCGAGCCGGAGTATCGGATCGCGATGAAACTTGACGTAGGCCTAGGATATGTGATTTAGATTTTGCGGGTAGGCTCCCGAGTGGAAATCGGAGTCGTAGGGCGCCGGTATCGCGTCGTATCGGTGCGTATCTTAAAATATTCAAGATTTTGGCAACGGGCCGTAAGGTGGACTAGACGTCCACTTTATCTAGGTATTTTGGTAGATAACAAACCTATAGGATAGTACCCTACTACCCTAGGGAGATCGGGTCAAAATATCAAGCGTAGGTAGGCTAACTAGCTAATCGCCGAAGTTAAAATTTTGCCATTTTTAAGGGTAAAATAGGAATTTGGCCTATGGCCAAGAAATGAGTTTCGAAGTCCAAGATGGACATGGATATGGGTTGTAGAGGTTGGTAATAGTTAGAAATAGTCGCCTAGACCTAGTCTTGACCCCGGTTGACTACGGTTGACTTTTTAGGCCAAAAGTCAACTATGGGTCAACACTTTACCCAATTTAGTTCCAAATTCCTTTAAACTTGTGCAGTTGACCAAAAGTCAACTGTTAGTCACCAGTGACCTAGGGTGACCATAGTTGACCATAGTTGACCAGAGTTGACCACAGTTGACCAGAGTTGATCAATTGACCAAAAGTCAACTGTAAGTCAACTGTTGACTCAAATTGACCTAGATTAATTCCGTTTGACTTGCGTTGACCTAGTATGGCCTAACTAGACCTAATATGACTTAGGTTGATCTCGTATAGTCTAGCTTGACACGTCTTGACCTAGAATGACTTAATAGGATTCAAATTGATTTGATTTTACTTCCTAAACATAGTATTGATACGTCTTGTTCTCTATAGGTCCTCGAGACGCTGCATTTGCTCCGATTGACGTACCATATCATATTTCAGGTGAGTATTCTCTGACACTTTTCTAATTTACGATAACTGTTATAATTCATGTAATTAGTGTAGATATGCTTGTTCTCGACACATTGGTCACACGGATTGGTATTCATGGATCCCGACACAAGATGTTATTCCTCGTTATCTTGGTATATCCTGTGCAAGCCCCTTGTAGTTCTTGTGCACTATACGGACACCGATTCTCGAGGAGACTTGCTCCCTTCTTGTGGAATCCCGTGTCGTAACGTGTCTTGCTTGGATCCACTCTACCAGTCGGGGACGGGGAGTACTAGTGTAGATGTGTGGTCATTATCTACCTTGTTATTCTTGTAGACCTTGTGAGTGTTAATACACTCCACGTATGATTAACCAGGCCAGTAGACCTTATGCAAGACCCAAGCCGGCCACATGTTGTAGCTAGTATTCACACACCTAGAGATATGATTCTTGATTCTTGTACATGCCATGATCAGTTTACTTGCCTTGTTCTAGCTCTAGATTTACAGCTTGCCTTGCCATGATATTCACATGTACATTCCATGATTTCCTTGTATATACTATCTATTTACAGTCTTGTAGCTTTTATCATATCTTGTGAACTGCTGTTAGTAGATTGTACTCGTTCCATCCTGACAGGATATGTTGAAAATATTACAGATGCAGATGAGGGCGACTACAGTACCTACTACGGTCCGGATGACGTAGTGGGCATAGACTTGGAGACTTTGGTCCAGCAGGGCTTAGCTCCGCCTGACGAGACCCTACCTATTACTTAGTTAGAGTAGGTCTTTTGTACTGGACATTGTCTCCAGCTACTTTTGAGACTATTATTATTATGGACTGTATTAGAGACTTGGACTGTATATATTCTTGTGTTGGACTTGACAGGTTATATATTATTTTATCGTCTTGTTGTCTTTTCATTTCAGTTTACTTTGTTATCTTAGAGTCGTGATTGAGTACTCGTATATATATTCATTGCTTGTCCTCCGGTCGGAGTTGACCATATTCTCGACAGGTTTTGTATATATATAAACTGTTTAGAGTAGAAAAATCTACAGCGTTCTACGCTGATTTTTCGGTGAGGGCTGGGCATTGTCGCGTCACGTGCCCTTTTAGCGGGTACGGGTCGTGACACGTTTTAGTGGTGGCCCATGCAGGTCCTGAAGTCGTAATTAGTACGATGTCGTGGGGTACTCGTCTTAGAGTGTTGACTACGAGCCTGTGTTACACATAGGTGGTAGTAGGCTAAGAGTGCTCAATCACAGTAGGATCTTCCTTGCTTATCTTGCTTATCATCTTTGATATTGATTACTGCATTCTATCTGTCCTCCTTTGATATTGCCTTCATGTGCCATATTGATATCTTCTTTTCAATTTGTCTCCAGGGTAGTGATGACTTATTTCTGGCGAGGAGCACGGGGAGACGGAGAGGTCTGCCACCTCTGGCCGGCAGGCTCCGGTCACCTCCCCTGCAGATGGGACTTCTATTGGAGCTCTCGGAGGTACTCCTCCAGCTACCTCGATGACAGTCCCTGGGGTTGCGGGTGCTCTTCCCGTAGTGTCGGGAGCTGTCATGGGTGCTCTTCCTCTCCTACGCAGTAGATTCCTCTGCCAATTGCAGGCGTACTTCCACCTCCACCTCCTCTGCCTACAGATATGGGGCAGATGCTTACCTTCCTCCAGCAGATACTGGAGACTCAGAGAGCCCAGACCGAGGCTCAGCAGAGGCAGACAGACGCGATGCGTTAGGGCATGGAGGATGCCCATCAGTTGGCCCTTGCAGCTGTGGAGCAGAGCTCCTCATCCGGGGACGCGACGAGGTACGGGGATATCCAGGACTTCAAGAAGCTCGGGCCCCGTGACTTTAGCGGGACCGAGGGCGTGGTCTATGCAGATGATTGGCTCGAGGATATCGAGCGACAGATGAGGGCCTGCCGCCTGGCAGACGACCTGAAGGCGAGGCGGTAGGTTTGCAGTTGCTAGACATTGCGTGCACCTGGTTCAGAAACGAGCCAGCCCTAGCTGGAGAGGGCCAAACTTGGGCAGAGTTCACGCTCCTCTTCAAGGAGAAGTTCTTTTCCCCCACGGACAAGATTGACCTGGTGCGATAGTTCCAGGATCTGCAGCAGGGCATGCTATCTGTGGAGGAGTACGCAGCGGAGTTCGGCCGTCTGAGTCGATACGCAGAGTATATGGTTCGAGACCGGAGATCAGGACGAGCCGGTTCAGGGAGGGACTCGCTTGGGATATCAAGCACCTCATTCTTCCTTCTATGAGACATATGCCCAGATCTATGCGGAGGCCCGCAAGGTTGAGCGGGAGTGGGGCTTGAAGCCCAAGAGGGAGCGAGATCATTTCTCGGGGGCTACTAGCAGCGCAGGGGCTGCTAAGCGCCCTCAGCTTCAGCATCGTTCTTTCCAGCATCACCAGCCGCAGGTTCAGACCGAGCACCGGTTCAGCAGGTGCAGCACACTCAGCCGAGGCAGGCTCAGCATGGGGCTCCTTGCCAACTTCTGCAGGAGGCCTGGTCACGTCTGGGAGGTTTGTCGAAAGAGGCTGGGTTTGTGCCTCTACTGCAGGGAGGCAGGCCATCAGTTGAGGGATTGTCCTGGGAACCCTCACAGGGTAGCCCGTGGAGCGGTAGCAGCTGGGCACCGGCAGGGGGAGAGAGAGTTCCTGCAGTGTAGCAGGGGTCCGCTTTCGACCCAGCAGCAGCAGTTTGCACAGCACCACCAGCGGGGGTGTTCAGGGCAGAGCCTTTGCTCTTGCAGCCGAGGAGATCGAGCCAGTCGCAGATGTAGTTGCAGGTTCGGTTCTTCTTGATTTTTTTCCTGCCTTAGCATTGTTTGATTCAGGTGCTACACACAGTTTTGTGTCAGTTTCTTTTGCACTTAGGCACAATATTATGCTGAATATCTGGGTAGGACTTGCAAGATTATGACTGGGAATGGCATCATCCTAGTTAATAATGTTTGCAAGGGGCGAAGAGTTTCTTTGAGAGGCCGGGAGCTGAGTGCATTTTGCTCGTAATGCCACTTTCGAGTTACGATGTGGTACTCGGTATGGATTGGTTGAGCACGCACCACGCTAGCATCGATTACAGAAGGGGCAGGATTCTGTTTAGGCCGCCGGGAGAGCGGAGTATGAGTTCACCAGGGGTGCAGTGGAGCAGGGAGATGGATTCTGCGGAGCGTTGTTGGCGGGGCCGGTGTTGCCACATCCACTTATTGTTGAGTTCTTGGATGTCTTTCCGAGGAGCTGCTGGGATGCCGTCAGATCGTGATGTTGAGTTTTCTATAGACCTAGTGCCGGGCGCTGAGCCTATCCCCAGCACGTCTATAGAATCAACAATAGCGAGTTAGCGGAGCTGAAGAAGCAGGTCGACGAGCTGGAGGACAAGGGCTTTATTCGATCTAGCTCTTCACCTTGGGGCACGCCAGTTCTTTTCGTCCCCAAGAAGGATGGTACGGTACGTCTGTGTATTGATTACAGGGCGCTCAAACCTTACCATCAAGAACAAGTATCCTTTGCCAAGGATTGATGACTTGTTCGACCAGTTGAGCAGGGCGAGAGTGTTCTCGAAGATCGACTTGCGCACCGGGTACCATCAGCTGAAGGTGAAACGGGATGACATTCCGAAGACTGCCTTTCGGACTCGCTATGGCCAGTATGAGTATAGTCATGCCGTTGGGTTGACCAACGCCCCGGCGGTATTCATGAACTTGATGAACAAGGTATTTCACCAGTACCTTGACAAGTTCGTGGTGGTCTTCATTGATGACATTCTTATCTATCGAAGACGCCAGAGGAGCACGAGGAGCACCTGAGGATTGTGTGGACACTCTCAGGAGGGAGCAGCTGTATGGGAAGCTGTCCAAGTGCGAGTTATTCTTGGATCGCGTGGAGTTCCTAGGCCATGTTGTCTCTGGCGAGGGGATTTCAGTGGATCCGAAGAAGATTTCTACGGTGGAGTCCTGGTCGACGCCGAGCTCAGTAGCAGAGGTTCGGAGTTTTCTGGGTCTGGCGGTTATTACTGGAGGTTCGTGCAGGACTTTTCCAGGATTTCCCAGCCGATGACCCGCCTTACCAGGAAGGACGAGGAGTTTGTTTGGTCCGATGAGTACCAGGTCGCCTTCGAGGAGCTGAAGGCGAGGTTGACTACAGCTCCTATATTGACGCTGCCATCTGGATCTGGTGGTTATACGGTCTACAGTGATGCTTCAGGACGGGGTTGGGTTGTGTGCTTCAGCAGCACGGAAAGGTAATGCCTATGCATCTAGGCAGACCCTCATGAGAGGAATTACCCTACCCACGATCTGGAGCTGGCAGCGGTCATCTTGCTTTGAAGCTGTGGAAACACTATCTGTACGGAGAGCGTGTGGAGATCTATATCTGACCACAAGAGCTTGAAGTACGTGTTTACCCAGAAAGAGCTGAATATGAGGCAGAGGCGATGGTTAGAACTGATGAAGGATTTGATATATCCTTACAGTACCGTCCAGGAAAGGCCAGCGTGGTCGCGGATGCTTTGAGCAGGTATCCCGTGGCCATGGTTTGACGATGGATCGTCACCTTCTGGCAGATCTGGAGAGCTTGGCATAGAGGTGATAGTTCCTGGGTTCGAGGCACAGATGTGGGGTCTACAGGTGCAGTCGGAGCTGATGGAGAGAGTCAGGGCAGCTCAGTTTGAGGACGAGGCTCTGAGGGTCATCAGGGAGCAGGTCCAGATAGGACTGTTGGATGAGTTATCTTTAGCAGGGGATGGGTCGTTGAGGCATGGTACCAGATTGGGTGCCGAGCGGAGGACTTCGGAAGGAGGTTCTTCAGGAGGCGTACCGTTCTCAGTACTCTATGCATCCAGGAGCCAATAAGAGTATAGAGACTTTGAGACATCATGTTTGGTGG